>CAMOHE010043317.1:0-38287 GCA_946598075.1 Artocarpus hirsutus | reverse complement strand
CTTAATGGTGAACTAGAGGAAGAGGTTTATATGAAACAACCAGAAGGATTCTCCTCTAGCAGTGGTGAGCATTTGGTGTGTAAGCTTAAGAAATCCATATATGGATTGAAACAAGCCTCCCGTCAGTAGTATTTAAAATTCCATGAGGTGATCTCTTCATTTGGATTCGTAGAGAACATTATGGATCAATGTAGATACCAGAAGGTCAGTGGGAGTAAGATTTGTTTCCTTGTGCTTTATGTGGATGACATTTTGCTTGCAACCAATGACAAGGGTATTCTACATGAGGTGAAACAATTCCTCTATAAAAAATTTGACATGAAGGATATGGGTGATGCATCCTTCGTTATAGGTATTAAAATACAAAGAGACAGATATAAAGGCAAGGTTTTAGAGAGATTTCGGATGAAAAGTTATTCACCAAGAATAGCTCCCATTCTGAAGGGTGACAGGTTCAATTTGAATCAGTGGCCGAAAAATAACCTTGAAAGAGAACAGATGCACAACATTCCATACGCTTCAGCTGTTGGAAGCCTTATGTATGCTCAGGTTTGCACAAGACCTGACGTTGAATTCGCTGTAGGAATGTTGGGCAGATATCAGAGTAATCCAGGATTAGACCACTGGAAGGCTGCAAAGAAAGTGATGAGGTACCTACAAGGAACCAAAGACTACATGCTTATGTATAGATGGACTGACAACTTGGAGGTCATTGGCTACTCTGACTCTGACTTTGCTGGCTGCATTGATTCACAGAAATCAACTTCTGGATATATTTTCATGCTAGCTGGTGGGGCCATTTCATGGAGAAGTGCCAAGCAAACTCTGACTGCTACTTCCACTATGGAGGCCAAGTTCGTATCTTGTTTTGAGGCTACCTCACATGGTGTATGGATCAAGAGTTTCATTTCTGGGCTTAGAATAGTCGATTCTATCTCTAGGCCATTGAGATTTCTATGACAATTCAGCTGCTGTATTTATGGCTAGAAACAATAAGAGCGGTAGTCAAAGTAAACACATCGACATTAAGTATCTAGCCATAAGGGAGCGCGTTAAGGATAAAGCAGTGGTCATTGAACACATAAGCACTGAATTGATGATTGCCGATCCCTTAACTAAAGGCATGCCACCAGTAAAATTTAGTGATCATGTGGAAAGCATGGGACTTGGTTCCCTTATGTAATTTGTTGTTCTTTATTGTGAAACTCTATATTTATGATATTTTCTCATTTATCTTCAGTTATGTACACAAATTCATTTCAGAGAAATATTACTAATGTTTGGACTTAGAATAAACATAGGGTTTATTCATTAAGTTATATGGCAGTTCTTGAGAGACAAAATATATTGTAATACATGGAAGATAATACTCGTCATTTAGAGGACCTATCACCATGATTCATGTGTTTTGTTTCTTATTGTAGCAGTTGATGTAATATATGGGCCAAGTGGGAGAATGTTAGAATTCTAATTTTGGCCCACGTGTTATGAAACAAAAAAAAAAAAAAACAACTTCAACGGTAAATAACTGTCTCTCTTCCTCAACCGTGTGATGGTCACGGTTATAAATATTTTTGGGTCCCTGAGCACACGACATAAGAAAAACACACACCATCTAAGATTGTTGGCAGTGCTCAGAAAATTTTCAAAAACAACACTGGGAAATTTGTTCAAAACAGAGCAAGATAAAGACAATGGCAGGAGGTAATATTTTCACCATCCAATTTTGCTTCCGTTGCATTATGGTTACAATATGTATATCACAAACTTCTCCAAACCCTATGCGCGTAGAAAGTCCGCACATGCAGACAAATTCTCCACAAGGGCCTGACTTTCTTCACTGACATTAACATTACAGCAAGCTCTAACAATTACTATTTTGAATTCATGGTTTGTTAACAAGAGAGCTTTGAAGATAAATCTTCTATTTTATCGAGCAAAATGAGATGTATCTACTGAATCGGCTCTGCAGACTTCTCATGCTCACCAGAGATTGGACCCTTCCTTTGCAAACCATAGACCAGCTAAAATAGGACCTCGGATTGCCATATGATTACCAACATTCGTTTATTACTTGTCACCTAGATCTATTCTCGTTTGTTGAACTTCCTGACAAATGAGTTAGTTTGAAAGTTAATCTCTGGGATAATCACCTTGCCATCTCGGAATTGTTGAAGAATTCTGTATTGCAACAAAGGCAAGAAGATGCAAGGAATGACTGCTTGGCCTTTCCAATCAGATAAACGAGGGGCTTTGGGTTGAAAATAAAATGCATGGAGTAGCTAAAAGAGTGGTAGAGTCTCCCATATACACCTCCACACTCGGATGCATCCCATTTGGATCCACGTACTGATGTATCTGAGAAGAGGATTATTGGAGCCTTTCATGAGCTTCTTCATCTCACCATACAAAGAAAAGCGAGCGCAAGAATGTGAGCAACCTTCGTAAACCATTGGCACTTCCACATAAGTTTACGAAAGTGTTTGAGCGCCATCCTGGTATTTTTTTACATATCGAAAATATGTGACACTCAGACTTTCATTCTAAGAGAAGGTTATAATGGTCAGAACCATTTGCAGAGACATCCACTCAAGCATGCGTAGAGAAGGGCCATTGTACAAGAGCAGAAAACTAGAGAAAATTATATGGAAGAGGATTCGTTCAAAAATGGCTATGACGTTGCAGTTGATTCTAACCAATCAAGTTCAGAGAAGTTCAATGCTAACTATATCTCTGCAGCACTAAATAATGGTTGCAAAAACAGAACATAGTTGGAGTTTTATGTGCATTTAATTATATGATGAAACACTTTTTTTTTTTTTTGTTCTTTTAGATTCCAACTTATGTAGTAATATACTTGTCTAATTGTCTATATCTAGTTAAACAATATAACATTACTTGGCATTAAAATTATTCTTAAAGAACTTGGTGCCCACAATAATATTCCTTCCCAAAATGTCTTCATTGTTAGAATGGGTGCTATATTATAAGCCAGAAAAGGCTGCTGTTGTTACTAAACTTTTTAAATACTATAAGCTATTTTTTCCACTAAGAGTATTGAGTACAACACAAATGACCTCTTTAATTGATCCTTGCTGCTTGCGGGTCCCTATTAGCCTTGATGTGCAATTTTTGCCATTTTCATAATACGTTTAGTTTTGGGGTCTTCATACTAAAATTCTTGGTGAATTTCTTTTGTGTATATCTCTTTTAATTTTATGTGCAATGTCTATTGGTATAACATAAGGTTTGATACTAATAGTTTAGGTGCAAAAAATTTGAAATTTTTGTAAATGTAAATTTTTCATTGAAATACCGACTTATGTGAAAAGCTACCTTTTAATGATAAAATTTTGCAAATTTCGGTGTAGATACGATAAAACATCAAAGAAATTTGTGAGTATGACCCACGTCAATGTAGCAGGGATTTTGAAAATTGAAATAAGTGATTTAAAATCATAAAACGAGAGTGCCTTTAATAAAAGGTGTCTGATATAGTTAATCATGATGATGCTCTTATGAAATTGTTTAGGGAATTATTCTATCTACCTATTCAAGATGAGACTGGTTTAGGAATTAATATTCCAGAAGCATTTATGCTTAGAGATGTGCTGTATTTAATTGCATTAAGTGATCTTGATGAAAAGTTTCAACAACAATTTCCAGAATTATTCTATGATAGGCTTCATAATATTATTGTATCATTCCCAACGGACTATATGCGTAGAATATCATTGTATGAACATGATAGTAAAATCTTACTAGCTAAACTAAATTTGATAGGAAAAATAGTAAAAGTAGTATATACTATACCGGGAAAAATTTGTTGCGAAAAATAGCAAAAAATACCATAAAAAATAGCAAAAATAGTGATAAAATTTGATAGCCCACAAACAAATATATATATATTTTTGAAATTTTATTTTTAAATGTGATCAAATTTATGCATATTTATTTTTAGTGCAAATGCATTCTTGTTTTCTTTCTTTTGCACTCAAATTTATATGCTTCCAATGTACACATGAGAGAACATAGTCACTCAAAATTATATAAAAACTACTCAAACTCCATGTTTTAGTACGCATCTATAGTATTTAAACTGATTAGAAAGTACCAAATACTTTCGAACCTCGTAGAAGTTGCGTTTGCCATTAATATTTTCTCATACAAATTGTAATATAGTTATTTTTAAATCATATTTATAAATGTATGCTTATCACCACAAAGCTCGGTCCATTGCATTGACAATTTTTTCAAACCAGTTAGGAATCCTTTATCAGTACCGGCAACAATGGGGTCTCGTGAAGGAACCACACTTGCAAGGAATGAATTTCAAATAGTACCACTTTTAGAGGCTCCAAAATCAGTTAGTTGAAATAATTTGGCAAAATCCTTAATCCGGTGGACAATAAACTAAAATAAAATTAAAAAGGAAAAAAGGGTATTTGAGTTGATCTTGGCTAACTTGATAGGTGATACATATGTGATCGCCCTTCATGGAGATACGATGACGCTTAGAAATATGTACATATATACACGCACACACACAAGAATTGAATCATTCGCAGTCACACAAGTAATTAGAAACAATGTTGTCAAGCCTATTAGAAATTGATATAAAGAAAAAACGTAAAAAGAAAAGGAAAAAGAATGCATACTTAGTACACGTTTGACGCATATTTCCTACATTTCGAGTCATTTATGTGTACGTTTGTGTTTTATTGCTGTGTTTTATTGGAGAGATATTTAAGTTAACTTGTATTTCTTTTTCACACCGGGTCGGGGTTTATGGCTAACCACCTAAACTCAAATTTTGATAGACATATATGCACCCAACTACTTGAGCTAACTTCAAAAGGCCAAAGAAATAAAAATTGCATATAAGATCGAACAAATGACTCCTCTCCCAAAGCCTTCTCAACTTGCCTCCTTATATTACCTTCTAGTCAATAGTACTAAAACTTTGCTTTCATGTTCTCTGCCTTGCGTCTCTCGATGCATGCTTGGAAGGCTTGGACTTGACTCTACCTTCATAGCAACGGCTAGCAAAGCAACGAATAACGAGATCCCAATCATATTGAATTCTGGGGTGATAATGAGTTACTTTCAGCAAAAATATATGAAAATACGATATCTCAAATTAGCCATGGCTCCGTCGAGTGCAACTGAATGAGTAGAGATGGCCGGAGAGATCATGTCACACTCAAGAGGAGAAGAGGAAAACGGTACATGCGCGCTAATTGCGTCTACAATTACTATGGCCATCAACGTAATCACATTTGTAATTGCGACCACTTTTCTCATCATTTGTGTTCTTAGTTTGGCTAATTAATTTTGCTCTCACTACTGAGAAAAGGGCTTTTCAAAGTGTGCAATATAATGCTTATGATCGAATGATGTTAATATATATAAATATTCCTTTTGCTCAAAGGAGCTATGATGTTATTGACTTAAAAAGGATTGAGTATTGGGAGAAAAATAGGAAGACAATGGTTTGTGACTGTCAGATTTTATTTTATTTTATGGTCCAATGATATACATCCTTTTGCTCCAAAGAGCTACCGATTCTTGAAAAATCAATTATTGACTTAAAAAGGATTGAGTATTGGAAGAGCAGTAGACAGACGTGGGTTATCTAGTGTTGTGACGGTCATATATCTATATATATATATATAGTTTTGGGATACCATGCTAGCTGTTGACAGCATGTGAACCTGGAATTTCACCTTTAACCGATCCCACCTTTACTAATTGAACTAGCACCTCTTAGGTTGTGATGGTTAGTTTTAAGTTAATATTAATAGAATAGTTAGAATGAGGGAAAAACGATGAATGACTTTGCCAACCTTTCATCTATGTAGAAATTTACAATGTATACATATGTAGATACTAACTATCTAAGGAAAGAAGTACAAAATATACATCCTTTAAAATACAAGAAAGAAATAAATAAATATTTATATATTGTCAACTTTTGAGTCTCCTTTATTTTCTACACTTTCCTTTCACTACTGCAGACTGAGAATTCCACGAGGGTTTAAAACCGTTTCACGATGGTTAAAAAATTGTCGTGAAAACTTCAGTTGTAGTACAAAAATCGAGTTTTCACGACGGTTTTTTTTTACTATAATGGAACCTTAAAATAGGCACCAATTTGAGGGTTGTTGGGGGACCTTTTTTATGACGGTTTTTTGAAAAACCATCGTGATAGATTTAAGTTTCCACAATGGTTTTACTAAAAACCGTTGTAGAAACTTCACATTCCACAATGGTTTTTAGCAAAACCATCGTGGAATTTTAGTCCACATACAACATTTCCACAAGGTTTTTTGCTAAAACCGCTATCGAAAATTGGTATTGTACAAAAAAAAGTGCCAAAATTTTTTATTTCCCATGGAATGGCCAGTCTCATGTATTATCTATTACAACAATACCTTGATTGCATATAAAATATGATGTATATTGAAATTACAAGGTATTTACAAGATCATTTATATTTGAGCTATTTTGTAAGATCATTTATCTACTATCTCTATCTAAAATTGACATACCTATTTACGAATTGTACCTACTCTATTCTAACTTCATTTATATCTGTATGTATATAACTTTTTTTTTGCTAGGGCTTGTATACCACTATTAATTATATCTCGCATAAAATGTAGAATAAAAAAACCACATTCTACGCTTCCTTGTTGTCATGGACACTTACGTCGGGAATATAGCGGTTTGTTCGGTTGGATATGACACCGCTTCCTGCTTGAAGCTTCTAATCGTTAAATGCCCTAACAACGTGTCATGATTAAATGAATTAATAGACAATACAATTATGTAAAACTTAATACAATTAATCTTATAAGACAACATTAATACTTACAATCTCGCGAGTGATACAAAATCATCACGTGGTGGGTGTCCGAGGGAATCAAACCAATATATTTGGTCCTCCCATGATGAAATAAGTGCCAACATCTAATGTTTTCCAACATTGTATGGCACAAAGAATAATTTCCTCCTCAGTGCTTGAGCTAATTGGTGGAGGAGTGATGTGGCATGTTATCTACAATCACTTTGTAGGTCTCTTATAGCACTTGAAACAATTGCTGAAGATATGAAGTCGAAATTATGCGCTTTGCCTTAAAGTTCACAATATTTTGTCAAAAAACTACAATAAAAAACAATGCACTCAATTATTTGAAAGCACCTTACAACTCCACTTGGATTTTTAAAAATTAGGAATTAAGAATAAAGTTATTACCTAAAGTATACCATGATACAGTTCGCCTTGATTTGATCAAAGGTCATGAAGTAATAAATGTCATAATTACACCACATAGATAGGCAATTCATTGCCAGTGACATTTCCTAGTACCCATTGCCATGAAAGTATGTGCGTATAAAGCCAACTACATAAATTCTAGAGGTACTAAGAAAAGTTAAATGCAAGCAGTGGCTTATTACAACGGGTTGTTCTTGTTCTTGTTCTATCTTAGGTTGTGATTGTCTTGCTTTTGTAGAACTTTTCTTTTTTTTTTTTGGTGTTTCTTTCCCCCCAGATCTTGTGAAACGTGGCTAGATGCTTGTCTTCAACGTTACGACGACTTCAATTAACCTCTTTGGCCATACGACGAAGCTTCTGGTGGCTTCAACCATAGTTGTTGCTTCAAATGTCAGAACAGACAATTTAGTTGTTCTAACTCTAATGGTAATGATGCTAAAGCGCAAGTTTTCTTCCCCTAAGGGTCTTCCATGGACTACATCAGTTGGAAGACTCTCCATCCATACATTCCCAAGCACAACAAGTGCACACCCACCATTAATTCTATTGTCAATAAAGAGCCTTCATTCTTGATATTGTTTGGGCTCTTGATGATGAGGTGACAATTGGACTTCTAGAGCTTGTAGAGCATTTGCTACATTGTCGGGAGGGTTACAACTAGCCTTGAAGCTATTGTGTTGTGAGATGCTATCAACTGTTGATCTAATATGTCCTTGGGAAATGAGCTCGGTCACACGACCTCATAGTTTTGCAATTTTCATCTACGTCTTTGACATTTAGGAATTCAATTTTGAACCTGGTTAGAGGTCAAAGTACTGACACTACTTCACATACATTGATTGACCACGAACACGTCCTGAATGTTTCGGTTTCCCTAATGCCCTTGTTAATATGTCATCATTACTGATGGATTGAAAGGTCCCTTGACTTAGTTGCATCATGTACACATCATGTAAAACAACAACAAACCATGTTATTCTTAATATCCTTCAATAGGTATTAAATTACAAATTAAAAAATTGAGTTCAATAAACTTACAATAAAGTTTTCAATTTTTGCTACTCTTGGATTTTTAAACTGTCCATCGGGACCTTAACGTGATTTTACCCATAACTCCTCTATTGTTGTTAGCATGCCCGTTCAGCTAACAGTATTATCCTATGTTAAACATATTAATGATAGAATAATTGATATATGTAATATGAGTAAGATATTAATGTACCAATGATTGCTTGAGTTTTTTATATCCGATTGGCCAACCATAGAATAGTATTCATTTTCTGCTCTTTTTTTTCTTGCATTAGCTAATAGCAATTGGAATTCAACGGAACATCGATACCTCATAAAAGTTTCCCAATCGTCATCATTTATAGAGGGGTAGTAGTATACTACCATAGGAGGCCGCTTGTACACATTTTCATCCTCCTCAGGAATGGAAAAGTATGGCTATACAAAAATAACATAGAGGTCAGATCTATATCCCTTTGCTAATTCGCCACAAACCTTCAACGCCTTTTTCCTATACCTTTGCTTGACTGTGAATGCTTCATAAATCTCTCTCCAAATCACATCTTTTACTTGGTCCAAATCCTTAGTCCTCCAATTTTTAATCCATATAGGAACGTGTTCTCGACTAGGACTTCAATCCAACTACTTAATTTAATGCAAGGTGTGCCTTCCGGTTGGCCTTTTGAATCAAACGTCACTTTTATTCTTAAACCTTTCTTCTTTATCCGATGAACTTTTTTCATCAAAGTAGTTCTTCATTCAAAATCTACTTTGGGATCAAATTCAATGTGCTTTCGTGACTTACTACCTTGTTTTCCCTTGCTATATTGAGAGGAAGATGGAGTGCACTCTTCATTCTCCTCCTCATAGTAGTCACTGTAGATCTCTTGAGACATTTTACCTATTCATTAGACCACCAAAATCACAACATCACATAATCACATATTTCACAAAATCACAAACTTTCATAATCAAAGTTAACTAAATCACATATGATTTGATTATGTGATGTTATGATAAATTAATTATTTACAATATGTTATAATTTTCACTACTATATATTGTAACACACTTTTACACACCGTATTGTAATAAACCTATTACAAAATTGACCCAAATACATAAATCGATTTCAATAACAATCACATAACAATAACAAACACCAAAATCATATTAAATCATCATGCATAAACACCAAAATCATATTTAATCTCATATTCATAACAAACACCAAAATCATATTTAATAATCATAAATAAACAAATCAATACATATAAACACCAAATCATATTTAATAATCATGCATAAACAAATCATGAACACCATGGTAAGAGGCGAGGGGCGGGGGCGAAGAGAGGGTGGGGTGGGGACGAGGTGCATGTGGTGGGGGCAAGGGGCGAGGCGTATGGCTTAGGGGCCAAGGGCAAGGGGCAAGGGGAAGGGGAGGGGATGGGGGAAAAGGGGGAGGGGGTAGGCTGGCAAGATGGGGTAGTGGAGAGAGAGAGAGAAAAAACTTACTGGGCGCAAGGGTGACAGTGACGACGACAACAATGACTACGGCGAAAGCAATGGAGGGGGACGGCGACGACAGGGGGCAATGGTGAGAGGGGAGAGAGAGCTTGAGGGAGAAAGAGAGGGCTGGAGTTTGAAATAAGAGAGGGCGTGTGGGTTTCGAAAAATAAAAAGACCTAGGCCCACATTACACGATTGTTTTTTCAAAAAAATTGTCATAAAAACATAGTCAAATTTGACTAGTTACATAAGTTTTTCTCCTCTACCTAGGGTGGCTAGCTCGTGTGTTAAGCATCCAATGGCCCATAATTTTTTCTTTGTCCTGTTTGCATCTCAAATATAACTATAAATAGATATCCTAAACCCTTAAAAAAAGATGAAAAATGAAACAAAGAAATATATTTAAATAAATTAACATAAATTTGTTTATAGATGCTCTCTTTTTCTTTTTGTTTTATTGGTTCCCCAATACATATCCATTCCACATCTTCACAAAGCAAGTATGAAACTTCATCTTCAAAATCATCTATCTTTTCAACCAATGGCAATCCCTTGTGAATGAAAGGATGTCCGTGCAATCCTCGACAACTTCTTGACCAATAATAACTACTCTTGGCTTCATCAGGACGACTAGAGACAATTCCATGTCTTGGGAATCCATAGTATAAAAAAGTTGGATTGCTTGTGATGCCATAATGAAGGGATCATTTTTGTATACCAATCTTCTAAAGTCAACCACTGTGATGCTGTCATTATTAGCCTTAATATAGTTATTGTCCGCTCACTTGCACTTAAAAAGTGTTATGTGCAATATTCTATAATCAAGTTCTCAAATATCTTCAGTGAAACCAAAGTAGTTCATGGTCCTATATACCAGATTCTTGTCCTTGGTGGAGGAAATATGCATAGCTTGGACACAGAGAGTCACACCACTATTTTGGACAAGATGCTTCTCATCTCTTTCGCGAGTGTAGACAGTGTAACCATTTATGGAATACGATGTATACGTTGTAACTACCAATGATGGTCCTTTAGCTAGGTTCTTCAAGTCTTGTGAAATGCCTCCATTTTGTGATGTGGAGCACTTGCCGTAGATGTGTGCTCTAATCTACAACCGAAATGTCTAGTTGTGTTCATCTTGCAACCATTTCTCATTTCTTGCTCTTTTTGGGTTTGCCTTTTTTAATTCATTCATGTGCATCTCAATGAAAGGCTTCACTTCATTAGCATTGTATAAGACATAAAGGCAAGCTTGCTCCTACTCCTCTCAATTTACTGGGGAAGGATTGCCGGTGGATAGTCCCCTAGCCTCAATGTTTATTGTCTTTGGCACCCTAATTGCTTCTGTATTGGACAAGTACTCGAAGCAAAATTCAACTAATTTCTCAGCTATGTAACTTTCTACAATACATCCATCTGGCCTATTTCAATTTTTCACATAGCCCTTCAAAACCTTCATATATCTTTCAAATGAGTACATTCAACTCAAATACACCAGTCCACATAACTTAACTTCACGTATTAAGTGCACCGTTAGATGAATCATGATGTAAAAAAATACCAATGAAAAATACTTCTCAAGCATGCATAAGGTTTGCACCAACTCCGATTGCAGTGAATGTAGCATAAGTGGATCAATTAGCTTAGAGCATATTGAATTAAAGAACAAGCATAACTTGGTAATTATAGATCTCACATCTTTTGTTAGAATTCCATGCAAAGTTAGTTGTAGTAATTGCTGCATCAACACATGACAATCGTATGTTTTCATGCCAATAAGTTTCAAATCCTTCACCGACACCAACTTTTTAAAGTTCAAAGAATAGTCGTCTGGCACTTTCATCGAAGCAAGCCATTCATAAAGCTTTCTCTTTTCCGCTCTTGATAATGTGTGCTTCGCCAGACGTAAGTAAGTGCGGTTTCCTCTTTTTTTAGGATTAAATTTAGGCCTAATCTCTATTTCCATGAGATCTAACCATGCTTTTTCACCATCCTTACTCTTGCTCAGAATGTCAAGCAACGTGCCGACTATTGATTCACAAACGTTTTTCTCAACATGCATAACATCTAAGCAATAACAAACAAAAAGTGTCTTCCAGTATAAAAGATCGAAAAAGATTGATCTTTTTTTCCATGGTCCATCTAGTGACGGCTCGTCCTTACTTCGCTTTCTCTTCTTGAATACCATTTTTATATCTTTTACTATTTCAAATATTTGTTCACCCATCAAAGGATGAGGAGGGTCTCTTTCTTCGTTGTTGTCATCAAATGCTTTCTTTTGTTTATGGTAACAATGATCTCTTGGCAACCATCTTCTATGACTAAGAAAAATGGTTTTCTTACCATTCTTCAACCATTTGTGAGACGTTTCCTTCATACAAATAGGACAACCAATAGAACTCTTCATCGAATAACTAGATAAAATGCCATACGCAAGGAAGTTGTTCATTGTCGATATTAACATTGCACAGAGTGTAAACGTCTCTTCTTGGTAAGCATCTCTAACTTCAACTCCATTTTCCCATAAATTTTTTAAGTCATCGATTAACAGTGCCAAGTATACATCAATGTCATTGCCTAGTTGGTGAGGACTTGAAATCAATAAAGTCAACATTAAAAACTTCAGCTTCATGCACATCTTTGGTGGGAGATTGTAGTTAACAAGTATTATGGGCCAAGTGCTATGCCTACTACTCATGTTATCATGTGGGTTCATTCCATCTGTCGATAAAGCAAAATGTATATTTCTTGGATCCGCACTAAAGTCAAGATGATCAACTTTAAAAGTCTTCCATTATGGTGAATCCATCAGATGTCTAAGCATACCATAGTTGACCCGTTTGTAATGATGCCATGTCAAATTCTTAGCATGCTCTAGGTTTCCAAATAAATGCCTCAAACGTGGTATCGGTAGAATGTATCATAACATTTTCTTTGGCACTCCATTCTTACTGTCTTTTGGTTGCATTTCTTTCTTCCACCTTGATTGTTGACAAACCGGATAATAATTCTCATCCTTATACTCATTCCTATAAAGAATACAATTATTTTCACAAGCATGAATTTTCTCCTACTCTATTCCCAAAATGCTCAAAGTCTTCTTAGCCTCATACATACTAGTTGGTAATTTATTACCCTTTGGTAGAAGCCTTCCTAGAAATTCCAAAAGCTTTGTGAAACTAAAATTTGACTACCTACCCGATGATTTCAAATTCCATAATCAACTAAAGTAGATAATTTGGTGAAATTGGTACACCCCTCATATACAGGTGTCTCAGCATCATTCATCATTGTCTCAAATAAATCCAGACAGTGTAAGAAGTGTTCTTCCAAATCATTGACCATGTCAACTATATTGTCATGATCATCCATATTATCCTCTACAATAGCTTCCTTTTCTTTACTTACTAAAGTTAGATTGAACTTATAATTGCCATGAAAATACCACGTTTGATAAATACTTATAATTCTATTTTAAAAAAATGTCCTCTAACAATTGGAATTGGATGTAATCTATGGTTTCCACATTAAATACAAGGACACTGAATTTGATCACCATTAGCATGAGTTTTAACAAAATCCAAGAACTCTTCCACATCATTCACATATTCTCAAGACAATCAAAAATCTCACATCCATTTCACAAGTCCTTAATCGAAATAATAAATAGCAATGCAATTAAAAATAATTTCACAAATTACACATACCCATCATAAATCAAATTAATCATAACCATCCACAATACAATAAACATAGATTAAACAACAAAATCAACACCAATTCATCAATTAATAATGAATAGCAATTCAATTAAAAATAATTTCACAAATTACACATACCCATTATATTCTAATCATAGAAAAAAAAATTCACCCATCATAAAACAAATTAATCATACCCATCCACAATACAATAAACACAAGATTAGACAACAAAATCAACACTAATTTATCAATTTCTAATAAAAACTTACAATTAAAAAAGAGATTAAGGAGGGTGAAGGCAGAGAGGAACAATAATACTAGTTTCAGAGGGGTCTATGTTTATATTTAAGAGTTGAGTTTTTGATTTGTGTTTGATTATCGAGGTGGAAAAAGGGATTTTAAGTCAGTTACCACGACGGTTTCTTCCAAAAACCATCATGGAATGCTGCTTCTCTACCACAATGGTTTTTTAAAAAACTGTTGTGGTAGACACACACCCTACTGTGATGGTTTTCATCTTCTCTGGCGTAACTCCCCACGTCTTTTTCCTTATCATAATGGTTTTTAAGAAAAAGTTGTTAAATAAGGTCATATAATCTCAAATTTGTTATAGTGTTTATTAGCCTTTGCAAGATGGAATTCTCTTGGTGAACACTAATCTTGACACAAAATGAGTGCAGTCATTAACAAGAGAGCGACTCAGTGAGAGCATTTGCTAATTGATTGACGAATGAAACATGAAAGACACGAAGCTCAGCATTTTGGACTTTGTCACATAAAAGTGGAGGAACATCCCTTTGTCAGAAAAACATAGTCTTCAAAACATAGCTAAAGGTTGGTTTTTTCTATAGCTTATTGATGAGACTTATAAAATGCACATTTCTTAAAACTAAAATCAATTGTTTTTGCATCAATATTTCTCGTTAAACCCTTTAATTATAGCAATTTAATGATAAACAATATTTTAGTGTCTTAATGTGAAAATACTTTAAAATATGTGTTTTAATATGTTTTATGATTAATAATATTTTTGGTAATTTTTAGAAAATTTTGTATGTAAAATATTAGCTTAGTTTGAAATTAATCAAAATATAAAAATAATGAGTTGTAATTTTACTTTGAGTCTTAATGTGTTTGATAGTATGTATTACGTAAATATGTTCTTTAATATTTTAAGTAATTTCTAAAAATATTTCTAAATTTTAAAAATCATATCTATTTCAAACCAAAAGATGCTAGACTTTTAGAAGTTTGTAATTATTGTAAATTTTATGTTTGTAAAAAAATTAATTTTCTATCTTTATATTTGAAATCAAGTGGAAAATGGAGCAAAACGGTACCAAAACAAGTAAAATTGGACAAGAGTACACGATAGGTGGCCCTTGTGTCTGTCTCGGCCTATCAGATCGTGTGTGCATGATTCCAGCTAGTGCCTGTGAAGTTGTCTTCTGAGCCCTATGATTTGCCTACCTTGACTAATCTAACGGTCATGGATCTTGGTCCCATCTAGCCCACTAGTCCCATTTCTTGTTGCGTTTCTCTATTGTAGGATCGCATGATTAACACTCCAAATCACGTCTCACCAGTGCCTTCCACCGTAGCAAAACATTGGATCCCGGCCAAAGATTCACATCTCAAGAGTGGAAACTAAGAGAGGAAAGAAAAAAGAAAAGAAAAAGAAAGTTTGAAAAAAATGTGAGCTTCCCTCCTTTATTTGTAATAATGCTACAGCAAAAAATTATAAAAAATGTTAAATAGTACTTTTTAGCCTCTATAAATACGGGCTTCTGAGCCCGTGAATCCCAATCCCCGCAATGTAAGAAAAAAAGTACTATCTAAATTTTAGCTTATTTTTAGTTTTCAATTATTAATTTAAGTTTTGGTAAAATATTGTCTAGATTATGTTATAAAAATTATGTTTAATAATATTTCTAGTATTTTATTAAATATGCCTTTTTAATTTTTCTTTTTAGCTGAGGTGAGAGGGGAAAACCCTAACAAAATCACTTTAAATTTTTTAGTTTTTCTTAGTTTTCTAAACAGTTATAATGCCAAAATATTTTTTTTAGAAAACTTAAGATTTTAATATTTTCTTAGCTAGAACTTTGCCAAAATTTCGGTTTTGGTTTTTCAATATAGACTGGCACGAATAATATTTGGGAAAACCTTGATTAGTTATAGATAGAGAATGGCTTGGTAAATGTTTAACTTATTATTTTGGTTGTTATTTTAGTTAAGTTATATTGAAATTCTGCTCATTTATTAAGTACAGTTTTTGTTATATTATAGACATGAAATAGCACAATAAATGCTTGATAATGCTTGATTTATTTTTGACATAGGATGGTATAATGTATTCTTAAACCAATTAATAAATAATTAGAAAAACTAAAATTTATTTAAGTTGATTGCCAAAACGAAACCTTTGAACCTTAGCTCTATTATAATTACTGTTTTACCCCTTTTAATTTGTTGCTATTATTGTTGTGTTAAAGTTATTTTAAATTAATTACACTTATTGTAAAAGTTTCATTTTAATTTAATCTGCATTTCTTGTTATTGAAGTTCCATAATAACAAAATTTTGAAAATGAAAAATGCTATAAAATATTGTGAATATATTTTGCAAATAATAAATATTAATCACATATTTTTTAGCTTTTAAATAAATAAAAAGTTAATATAATGAATATACTAAGTATTTATTATTTGAGACAACCTTATACTTAGAGTTATATCGAATTATACATTTTAAGACTGAGTCAAGTTTTTGGTGCCATTACTAGGGAACAAAATTGTTTTTAGTGCAATATATTTTGTATATCATATTTTCTTTTTCCTTTTATTTGCTATTTTAGTAACTTATTTTTTGTTTTATTTATTTTCTTTTAATATTTGCTATTTTGCAGGAGTTAAGTACTATTCACGTAAATCTGCATGTTTTTTTTCTATAAGTTACTATTTTTGTTGTTGGGGGTATGCTTGGCACTATCCCCTGAGGAAGAAATCCCGGTGGTTGCCCAACTGTACTCGATAGATGCTCTGGGAAGCACAATTTCAACCCCAAGAGCTCAGTCAGAACATCCAAGGTGCTTTACAGGGCCCTTGTTAGCTATGGCGCATGTTGCCACCTCTTTGAATCGACACATGCTCAGGTCGGGTTGTCACAGCCTGCAAACAAGCAGCCACTCGCCACAAGAAGCCAACAAATGGCCACATTCTTACCGTCAGATGGAGGCTAATCCACCGGTGGGAACCAGACATAAGTCACCTACCTTCTAACAAGCCTTGATGTGACATACAGGTTGTGGGTAAAACCCACCTAGCACCTGGTTCAAGTGGCAGCCTATAAATAAAATGCATTTACTGTTCGAGGCAAACGTGCTCTTTCCCAACTAACTAGCTCCCATTCTCAACCAAGCAGTGCCTGCCTTAAACATCGAAGAGCTCTTGTCTGGTACCTCACCGGTGTCCCCCTTTTTTACCTCAAAAGTGCTCTTTTGTTGCAAGTACACCCAAGCAGGCTGAGATAAGTAGGGGAAAGCCGTCCAAACACCGTGCGCAGTTGTACATGGTATTGAATTGCCACCATTCACTTGTAAATATCAACATCTTGGTGCTAGAAGGAAGGCGCCTATGCCTTCACTCAAAGTCACCAGCCATAACTTTTCTTGTGACCTAAGCATGATAACACAAGGCAATACCTAGGATGAGGGTGCCTGATAGAAAGGATCAGGTAAAGCCTGAAGCCGAAACCAAAACCCAAACAAGCCTTGCAGTTGACCCAGGGCTACAAGATCCTGGTAGGGCAGTGCAGCTAGAGCCAAACAAATGAATGATCTGGTTGTCTACGATCTGATTCGAGAACTCACAAATGCTATTCGTATACTCACACAACAACTCGTACTGCAACAAGCAAAGCATCAATAGGCTCCTGTCCTCCTTCCCCCAGCCCATGTAGACCAAGCCAGGGGTCAAGCAGAACAGATGGTCTAGGGTATAAATGAAGCCGATTCCAAGCACTCTAGATGGTCCACAAGAGGAATCTTAGCTAATAATAGGCTTATCTGGGAAGGCCGACTTGGCCCCTCAAGGGGGATGAGGACAATCACCATAGGGTTCCTGAGCATCGGTCTTTGATTGGCTAGGACGTCAAGGAGAAGTTTGGCAGGACCAACAACCTAGGGTTGGTGACAAGGATCATGGTGGTGCCCCGTAACTGCTCGAAGATACCAATAGCCACTTATTCCTGGAGATACAACACTAAATTGATCAAATCTGCAACAATTAGTTCAGACTTGATGAAGATGGCATGCTGGACCCGTTGTTCATTGACGCCATTATGCAAGCACCCATGTCGCCAAAATTCAAGATCCCATAGATCAAGGCCTATGACGGGATGACAGACGTAGACAAGCACATAAAGCTCTACCAAGGACACATGCTTCTCCAAAATGCTAGCGATGCAGCTATGCATAAGGCCTTTTCACTCACATTGACTAGTCCTGCTCAGCAATAGTTCAAAAGGATCAAGCTAGGGACCATTACCTCTTTTTGCCAGTTATCAAATGCCTTTTCCTCTGCTTTCTTGACGACTAGGACAAGAAGAAAGGAAATAACTTACCTCTACGCTGTTAAGCAAGGGGACAACAGTGTCCAAGATTACATCAACCATTTTACCCAAGCAGCGCTAGAGGTGTGACACATCAAAAATGAACCCCTATAACATGCCTTCGTTAGAGGTCTTCGAGATGAGAAATTGGCCTAGTCTCTTACTTTTGAGCAACCAAGCACTTTATATCAAATGCTTGGCTATGCCCAGAGGTACGCCGATGCAACAAATACATAAAGAGATGCCCAGAAGAAGGTAGTGGCAGCAGTAGTAAGAAAGAAAAGAAATAGAAACCTACACCTCAACAGCCTAGTGCCGAGCAGAACAAGAGGTAGAAGAAGGAGAAGACTAAGAAGACGAAGGTTTCAACCAGCAAGTTTTAGAGCTATAGACCCCTGGTGGCTAGCATCGACGAGGTGCTCGCCCAGGTGAGTGGTAAGAATCTATTGGTAGATTTGCCAAAGTTGAAGGGAGTGAGGCCAAGAGGGATCAGAACAAGTACCATAATTTCCATAAAGATGTGGGACATAACATTCATGACTGTATCTAGCTCAAAAACCAGATCAAAAAAATGGTCCGAGATGGGCACTTGTAGGAATTAGTTTAGCGAGTCCTGACTCCTGGTTTTGTAACCAGCCGACTAGGGACACATAGACTTGACCACATAATGAAGGTGGGAACACCTCAGAACCCCCAAATATTATTCACATAATCTTTGGTGGGCCTATTACCAAAGACACCTCAAATGGACAGCGAGCTCATGCCTAGGAAGCTCTGTTGGTTGAGAGGGGCGACCTCATGAACATGTCCAAGTACATCAACAAGATCTGTCGACAACAAGACATTTCAATAACATTCACCGAAAATGAGGCAAATAAACTTGTTCATCCACATAATGACGCACTTGTGTGCAAGTTATAGATTGCCAACAATATTGTTCGCCGTGTACTGATCGACAAGTTAAAGATTAGTAACGCTACTTTTATCCTAGTCTAGACACCTTTGTATGGTTTCACTAGGGAATGCGTCTGAGCAGTTGAAAAGGTCGGCCTGTCAGTCACTTTCAAAGAGGGGGCTGCTTGGGTGACATGCATATCGACTTTCTTGTCATCGACAAACCCTCTTAGTATAACATAATTATCAGGCCTCTGACCTTGCATGCTCTAAAGGTTGTGGTCTCCACATACCATATGGCAATGAAGTTCCAAACAAAGAACATGGTTGGAGTCATCAGGCCATGGTAGAAGGACTCCCGAGACTATTATGCGAATGCTCTTAAGGCGGCCTCTACTTGCAATTGAATGTCTCAACCATATACAAGGTCGATGAAATACAGCTCCCCGTCGAGCAGAAGCCCAAAATGCTATTTGACTTAGATCCTTAGTTTTTGAAATAAGAGGTTAGAGCCATGCTAGTGGTGGATTTAGTGTTGTATAATTTGGACCCTGAGCATTCCGAACGCACTGTCAACTCGATTCTCAGTTGAAGCCTAAGATCCAAGCCAAACTAGAGGAGTTCCTGACGGAATACCAAGATGTATTTGTGTGGTTTTATGAAAACATGCCCGGCATTGACCCGAGTGTTATTTATCACCACCTCAACATTTGGCCTGACATAAACTAGTCATCCAAAAATGGAGAATTTTTAACCTAGAGAGATACATCACAATCAACGAGGAAGTGTAAAAGCTGCTGAAGGCCACATTCATCCAAGAAGTCACATACCCAAAATGGCTTACGGACGTAGTTCTCATCAAAAAAGCCAACGGGAAGTGGTGGGTCTGTTTCGATTACATCGACCTTAACAAGGCCTGCCCCAAGGACTGCTTTTCACTTCCTTGGATAAATCAGCTCGTGGACACAACAACCAGATATGAGCTACTAAGCTTCATGGATGCCTACTCTGGCTACAATTAGATTAGGATGGCCAAGGAAGATCAGATCAAGACCACCTTCACCACCCACCAAGGGCTTTTCTACTACGTGGTTATGCCTTTTGGATTAAAGAACGTCAGAGCAATCTACCAGCACTTGGTGAACAAAATGTTTGTCCAACTGATTAGCAAAATGATGGAAGTATGCATAGATGACATGCTCGTCAAGTCTATCCAAGCAACGGAACACATCATCGATCTTCGAGTAGGCTTCAACATTCTTTGGGAGTATAGGATGAAACTCAACCTGGCCAAGTGTGCTTTCGTGGTCGGCTCAAGCAAGTTTCTCAAGTTCATGGTGAACCAAAAAAGGATCGAGATCAACCCAACCAAAGCTCAGGTAGTGATCGACATGCATTCCGCCTACACTATTAAGAAGGTACAAAAGCTAACCGACATGGTAGCAGCTTTGTCCAGATTCGTGTCCTGGTCTACCAGCAAGTGCCATCCATTTTTTTAGGCACTCAAGGGGAGATTTGAGTTGAGTAGGGAGTGTAAAGAAGCCTTTCAAAATCTCAAAAGGTATTTAGCCATGCCCCCGCTCCTATCCAAACCTTTACCGGGAGAGATATTGTATGCCTACCTTACTGTGTCTGAAAAAGCTGTGAGCTCGGTTTTCATTCTAGAAGAAGATGGTGTCTAGAAACCCATCTACTACACAAGCCATGCTTTCCAAGGCGCTGAGTAGAGATATCTCCCGCTTGAAAAACTCACATTTTCCCTTGTCACCTCTGCTCAAAAGCTTCAGTCATATTTCTAAGGCCACACCATTTGGACTTTGACCTAGTATCACTTGCGACAAGTCCTCCAAAGTCTGAAAATATCCACCAATTGGATGGCCTACTGGTCAGTGGAGCTCGACAATACGACATTCACTTTGTTTCGAGAATGGCCATTAAGGCGCAAGCCTTGGCCAACTTTATCGTCGAGTTCACCGATGCTGCACAAAACACTCCCTCCGTTGAGAAGGCCTTAGTAGAAGATCAAGACTTCTCCAACAGCAGCGGGAATAGTAACGTTTCCAAGACTATGCTTGAATGGAAACTATTCATTGATGGATCATCTTCCACTAACAGGTTGGGGGTCGATTTGGTCCTCACCAGCCTAATGGTTATAAAGCAACCTACACCCTTTGTTTTGACTTCAAGGTGTCCAACAATGAAGCTGAGTACGAATCATTGCTAGCTGGCCTCAAAATTACAAGAGACCTTGGGGTGGGCTGCATATCCATCTATAGTGATTCCATGCTCATCGTCCAACAAGTCACTAGGAGATTCCAAGCTCGAACAAAATCCATGACAACATATTTGCAAGAAGTCAAGGCATTGTTTGGGCAATTTCAAGCTTATTCCTTTAAACAAATCCCAAGATCTAAAAACACCAAGGCTGACATCCTTACCGGGCGGCCTCAGGTTTGGGCGACAACGAACTTACGTCGGTCCCCATTGAGAGATTAGCAAAGCCAAGCATTATCAATGAAGTAGCTAGTGTAGCAGAAGAATAAGAGACCACATGGTAGGGCCTGATGATCCGATACCTAACTGCAGTTGTGTTGCCCAGCGATGGAGAACAAGCACGCTATATCCGCAACAGCTCGACCTAATATTTGATGATTGGGGGGAATCTTTACCTAAAAGGCTACACTACCTCATGCTTGAGGTGTATAGGACTTGGAGAAGCCCGTTTTCTAATGAAGGAAATCTACGAAGGGCTGTATAGCAACAATGCAGGGGGAGATCCTTGGCTTAGAAGTGTCTTCAGCAGGGTTATTATTGGTTGACCATAGACCAAGACTACAAGGATTTTATGTAGAAATGCCTTAAGTACCAGTAATTTGCTAGGGCGATTATACACCATGCCGAGCTGCTCTCCTCAACGACGTCTGCCTGGCCATTTGCCAAGTGGGCAATCGATTTGATAAGACCACTCCCCAAGCCTGGTCTCAGTTTAAGTATTGTATCATGGCCATAGACTACCTCACCAAGTGGGTGGAGGTTAAGCCATGCACTAGTATGACCGAAGCCAAGTGCACCAACTTCATCTAAAAGAACATTATCTATCAATTTGGAATTTCGCATACCATTGTGACTGACAATGCTAAGCAATTCGAATCGTTAAGTCTCCTTTGTCTATGCGAGCATCTCAGTATTAGGAAGGCATTCTCATCACCTGGCTACCCTCAGAGTAACGAGTAGGTTGAAGCAATCAACAAGACAATAAAAGATAACCTAAAGAAAAAGCTAGAGGACCTCAAGGGCGCGTGGATCGACAAACTCCTAAAATTGCTTTGGGCATAACAAACAACTGCCCAAACCGCCATAGCGGAGACTCCATTCTCCCTCATCTATGGGGTTGAGGCGGTTATCTTGGCTGAGGTGGGCCTACCGAGCTTCAAAGTTGAATAATATGATGAACTTCGTAAGTCCAAAATTATGATATCTGAGCTTGATTTATTAGGGGACAAAAGAGACCGTGCGATTATCCGTACGGCAGCACAGAATCAGGTGGTTGCTCGATACTACAATAAGCAGGGCCAACCGATGAACTTTAAAGTTGGTGACTTAGTGCTCAAAAGGGTCATCGTTCAGCAGCTTAGACTACGGTCATTTAGACTGAAGTGGGATGGCCCATACAAAGTGGTTGGAATCATATGGCCGGCCAGGCACTTACAAACTCTCTGACATGGAAAGGAATGCACTCGGCCACACTTAGAATGCTGAGTACTTGAAAAGATTCTTTTGTTAAAAGATTCAGGTCCACACTTAGAACCCCTTTTTTAACCTCTGGCCCCATTCTTTTGTAGCACAGTCTGCTAAGTAGAACCAAGATGTAAAAAAGAAATGATACTAAAAGCACTTATTCTAGAGAATTCCTCCGAACAATTCGCGTCACAAGGCCATAATCCCCAAAAAGGGGAGGCCACCCTAACTCCTGGTCTAGGGGACCTGACTATAACTCTCGAAGAGGGGAAGTCATCCTGATTAACCAGACTGGGGGCTGGTCAACACGATACTAACCATGAGTGGACCTGAATCACTAGTCTGCTAGTCCGCCACCATATAGACAACTAGGCCAAGAGTTGCCGTAAGACGGCAATGATTCCAATAACATAACTCCTAACCATTATTAGACTTGTAAAAGTTTAAATGGACTTAAATAAGTCTAAGGGGGGCTACAGGGCTAAACCCACTGAGAAATGGATCTTCCCTACTCGGCTCAACTTGGGAAAAAATGAAACCAGCATTTTATTTCCTAAGAAGCTCTCAACTTGGGAAAAAATGAGATCATCAGTTCATTCTAAGAAGCATCATTTCATTCTAAGAAGCTTTGAACTCGGGAATAACGAAATTATTATTTCTTTCCCAAGAAACATTTAAATTGAAAAATGGAATTAACAGTTCATATATGAGAAATTTTGTACTAGGATTTGAAACTAAAAATCACGTTTTCAAGGAACAATAAGCATGGAAAATGAAAGAAAATTTTCATTAAAAGTAAAAATGAAATTGCCTTTGAGAGTTACAAGTAACTGGGTATCTCCTAAACCCTTATATAGACAGTTACCTGAGCCTCATCATTGGCACTGCCATCGCCAACCTCATCATTCACATCCTCGACATCCATATCAACCACCGCCTCCCAATTGACCTGCTTTGTCTCCTCGTCCACCTTTGGCTTAATGATGAGCGACCAATCGAAGTCAGCCACCTCAGGATTCCTCTCTAGGATATGATCACGTAAATCGATCATCCTAAGTTAGTAGTTGTCTATGTATTCCACGGATGCCTTGAATTCCTCGATGGCTTGAGCTAGGCGACCAGGTAGTTCTTCCCTTAAGAAGTGGCCGTGCTCCTCTCAGGCGGCCTGCAAGTTAGCTCGAAGTTGATCGGCCTTGGCCCTAGCCTTACTTGCCTCTTCTCGGGCAGCCCAAGCACCCTCCTCAGCATGGGTGGCAATAGACTTTGCCAGCTTAAGCTCGGCCTCATTTGACTCGAGCCCCTTCTCTGCCTCATCCTTCTCTAGTGTGACTTTATCTGCTGTTTGCTTCTCAAAGCCAAGCTCGTGCATGTTGACCATGTTGGCCAGCTCAAGAAGCACACAGGCCTAAAAAAAGGAAGTTGTTAAAAAAGGAAGTTGTTAGGGCAAAAGAAAAAAATCCAAAGTCAAAAGGAGCTTGGGATACAAACTCAATGTACCTTAATGGAAAAGCAAAAGGCAACCCAGAATAAACTCTCGAAGGACTTTTCCTGGATACTCTCGAAGAGTCTTTAGGAGCCTTCTCCCCGATGGTCTTAATCACTAGGCAGTGGGTGTTTCTTCACCTCCTCGATGGCTCTATTGATGGTGGAGGCAAGGTGGTTGTGATAGCAAGCGATGGGGCCTAGCTAGATGGGTCCCAACCCTCGTTGGTGGCGGCGGTGGCATTATAGGTTGGACTATGGTGGGAGGCTGCTTGGCCTTTGATGTCCTCTTTCTATTGGACCCAGCCACACCATTCCCTTTTAAATGGCAAAGGTTTTCCATCATCCTTTGTCATTCTTCTCTGGAGGCCTATCAGGAAGACATATATGCAATGAGGAATCAATTCAAGATGAGTTCGGTAAAACTATAAAAAAAACTCAAGGCTTACCGTCGATTTGGAGTTGGCACTATGGATAGAGGTGCCTAATCACATCCTCGTAGTTCTCGTCAACTAGGGTGGCCCCAAATTGAAAGAGCCACTCGACAAGTCCTTGAAACTAGATGATGATGGCTCCCTCATCAGCCACCTGGATCGGCTGGTGCTTGGCCCTAGGATGTCAACGGCGCTCAAACTTGCTAGTATAACTTGCTTCGTGGACCGGGCATGTGGGACATTTTGATAGGGATTTCTTAAGCTAGACTCCCCAAACCAGCCATAGCGGGAAAGGTTGGACTTTCGAAGCAGAAAGGATTGCTGTCAAGTAGATTCAAATTTAGCGTACAAATCCTCCACTGCATTAATGAGCTCGCTTGGCACCCACGGCCTCTATGACCAACTGTGTCCCTGATCGAACATCCTCGGGACTTACTGATCTTTAGGTATAGCTTCATCGGCTTGGGCTAAATAATTTCCCCCGATGAAGAACCACTCAAACTTCCACAATTTGTTTGAGTCGTGGTTGCCTAAAATAAAACCCTTCTTAAAGCTGGTGAAGTAATTCCATCCCGACAACTGAGGAAGCCTTTTTATTTTATACACTTGTTTGAAGGCTTCCCACAACATCTCGGTCGCCCTGTAATACCTCAAGAGCACTACATCCAGATCATGGAACGATAACAATTTGGCTTAAGCTGAGCAAGGCACATATTTAGGTCGTTAAATGCTCAACGGATAAAGGGGTGGAAAGGCAAGTGAAGCTCGGCCCGAAAGAACTCAACGTACAAGGTTATGTGCCTGGCTGGTGGGTTAAGTGATGAGTCGTCCTCCCCAGGCAAGACAAGATTGACATTGTTTGGAATACCATATTCTCGGCGCAGTGCTTCAAGCTGGGGCTCTATTAATGCATATGTGTATCCCTCTATAGATGTTTGCAAGGGTCGAGATCTCCTATAAAATATAACACCCCAAACGCTAGTGACGATAAGTCTCACTCCAATGTCCTCATTTTTTATGGCTACATCCTCAGGTTCCTCATCCCCGGCTGGCCGGTCATCGTTAGAGATGTCCATCGTCCCCCGACTCGCAACAAGAGCAGAAGCGCCATCACCTAGACCCGAGGTGCTTGGCGCGTCAAAAGCTGCCACCAAGCAGGCACGTTCTTGGACAGTAACTCAGGATGTACTAGCGGCAGCTGCCCCAATATATGGGTCTTCACCCCTACATAGTCTAACTGGGCATCTCCCATCGATTATATCCAAAAACTCTTGCTCAGGAACCGTCTCGACACCAAGCCTTAGTATTTTGACCAACCGGGTGGCTCCACCTGTCCAAGGGACACTCCCTCAATGTCGACTTCCACGGTGGTCGACTGGTCAGTGTTAATATTGTTATCCGACCAGGAGATTTTTACATGATGGGAATCGCTAAGGTCACTCATCTTTGGATATTCATTCCAGGAAAATTATCTGCTCGAGTTTGCAGAAGCTCAGGAAAGTCTAAAGTCCTTGGGTTGCAAACTATGGCTCGGCAACTAAAACTCAAAGGTTGCAAATTCTGGCTGCGTTTACACGATGAAAAAATGGAGTGCTAACTCCTATTTATAGCTGCCTTAGGCGTGAAACTTGGGAGCGAAAACCGAAGAGACTTAATGATTGCGCTCTTTAGGAAGACACCTAGTCACGTGTTGAGACGTTTCCCTTCGAGCCTTATCACGTAATCCTTTGTCTTCTATCTCCCTGGGACACCGCCCAAGGCCTAATCTAATTCAATCACACCCTCTTGGTGCAATCCACCTGGTCGAGCACCAACCGGGTGAATTGGGGGCTATTGTTGGGGGTGTGCTCAATGCTGTCCCCTGAGAAAGAAATCCCAGTGGCTTAGCAAATGTGCTCAGTAGATGCTCTAGAAAGCATGATGTCAACCCCAAGAGCTCAGTAAGAATGTTTGAGATGGTCTACAAGGCCCCTGTTGGCTGTGGCCCTTGTTGCCACCTCCTTAAATTGACACATGCTTAGGACGAGTGCCTGCAAATAGACAGCCACTCGCCACAAGAAGCTAACAAATGGCCATATTCTTACTGTCAGATGGAGGCTGATCCACTGGCAGAAACCATGACACATGTCACCTACTTTTTGACAGGCCTTGATGTGACAAACAGGTTGTGGGTAAAACCCATCTAACACTCAGTTCAAGTGGCAGCCTATAAATAGAGTGCATTTACTACAACTTGAGGCAAACATGCTCTTTCCTAACTAACCAGCTACCGTTCTCTGCCAAGCAGTGCCTACCTTGAGCGTCGAAGAGCCCTTGTTTGGTACCTCATCGGTGACCCCCCCTCTTTACCTCCAAAGTGTCCCTCTTATTGTA
This sequence comes from Artocarpus hirsutus, assembly GCA_946598075.1. Lineage (NCBI taxonomy): Eukaryota > Viridiplantae > Streptophyta > Magnoliopsida > Rosales > Moraceae > Artocarpus > Artocarpus hirsutus. The sequence continues at coordinate 11,252 of CAMOHE010043317.1, read as the reverse complement.
GGTACACCCAAGCAGGCCGATACGAGCAGGGGAGAGCTGTCCAAACACTATGCGTAGTTGCAAGTGGTGTTGAATCATCGTCATTCACTGGTAAGCATCAACATTCGTAGTTACTATTCAAGTTAGATATTGTTCACTTTACTATTCATAATTAATAAAAAATAAAAAAATTCTAAAGAATCATAAAAATTTTCTTTTCTTTGTAATATATTTATTTTGTTAGCTTTAGGTTTAGTTTTAGGTTTTTGACTTAGAAATAAAACTTCATAAAATTTTAGATTAGGTTTTTCATAATACTTAATAATAAATTGTGTTTTTTGTGAAAAGTATTATTTGAGAAAATTCTGTTTGGGGGAATGGTACAGGTTTGGAACCCTTTCCCATAGCCAATTACTTTTGAAGATTCTCTCAACACCAGTCATTCTAGGCGTATCGCCCCCTTACAGATTCTATAGAGAACGTTGTTTTAACCATTAAACTTAATAATTACAGATAAAAAGTTTGAAACAATCAACAATACTTAGAAAAATATCCTAGGAAATGCTACTTAGTAAATTTAGTTAGCTTGCCCTCCTTAGTTAGCCTAATGGAACCCCTAAGGTATTTAGCTAACTGACTACCTACAAAGGACTTAGTTTACAAAAACAAATATTTAACAAATAAAAATTCATACATATAACGCCAACACCCTTAGCTTCCAATTAAACAATATGAAGAAATGAACTATATAGCATATTTTTTAATAAATAACCTAGTGATATGAGGATGTTGATAGAAGGAAAGATTCGACAAAGTTACTTTAATCAAAAAGCCGGCCTATCAATATAGGTACCTGTAACCCCCAGAAATTAATTAAATGATATTAGAATGTAAAATGGTAGATTAGTGTGCCATAATAAGTGTTTTAAACTCAAATTTATCATTTTGTGAAAATTAAGAAACTTGGTGTTATTTTACTTTTTAATAATTTTAAATTATATTAAGTTGTTTTAATTGTTAATTGGAATTTTAACAAAGTCATTTGATTTGAAAACAGTGTACTGTTGCACACAATCTTGTGTAACCACTTCTCTCTCTTTCCCTCTATTTATTTCACCACACTCTCTCTCTTTTCCTCATTTTTTCTCTCTCCTCTCTCGCTCATCTCTCTCGTTCGTCTCTCCCTTTCTTTCTCGGTTTGCTCTTTCTCTCTCATTCTCTCTCAAAATTTTTGAATCAAAATTTGATTTCAAGCTTTAGGATTGTGGATTGAAGGCTCAGGAACGCGATTGAACAACTACAAACTCGAATCAAAGCTTAATCCAAGGTTAGTTTTCAAAATTTCTAAACTTTTTAAATTTTTCAATTTTTCTTGCATTTTGAAATCTAAGCTTTTCTAAGCTTAGAGAACCTTCAATCTAGGTTAGACGAACTTAGATTAGCTAGAATACAAACTTTGTTTCATCAAAAACAGATTTAAAACAAGATTTTTCATTTTTCTCCAATTTTTCTCATTTTCAAATTTTTTAAAAAAATTTGTTTAAAACTTGTTTTAATCCATTAAAAAATAAGTTACTATGTTTTTCTATTGTTCATAATCATTATCCATGCCTGAGAATTGAGAAAACAGGTTAGATTTGAAGATTTGGGCTCGGGGAAGCCGAGACCTGTGCGTAAAAATTTCTAGAATTTTCTAGATCTGCAGGCCGAAGTTTGAGTTCGACAAGCCAGATTCATGTGTTCGGCAGGTCGGATTCATCCAACCGGCAGGCCGAACCTAAAAATGTTTGGCCAACCGGACTTGGATTTTCGGTGTCATAACCCGCCTTTTTAAGCTGTGATTAAACTTTTCCTTTCATAATTAGGGGCAAAAATTTAGGAATTTTTTTTTTTTGAAACTGAAATAAATACTTTTCTTTACAATAAATTTGGTAACTCCCAAAATACTTTCTCTCACTTATTTTTTCATAAACATTCTTACTTTTACAACATTTTCCTGTTCAAACATTCCTTTTCAAAATAACATATAAAATGCACAACGAAAACATTTAGTAGTGGACTCCATACCCAATCTGCACTCATCATTCATACGCCAGCTCATCGTTACAATTTATTCTGACCTTCTCGTCGGAATACGTACAGCATGAAAAACTTAATGAGCTAACGCCTAGTAAGTCTCATAAATCCCACATGGACAATCAATTGAATGCATGATTCAATTATGCTTTCTTATGGACTTTCTTTATCTTGATCATTTCTTATCTTTCATTAGGGCCCAAGTGTTTGTACCATTGCACAACATCATTTAGGTCTACGTAACACCGTGACCATATTTTATCCCTTAAACTCCCCTTATTTCGGGAGACGGTACAATACTTTTCTTAACTTCTGGTGACATATTTGCCAGTTCTTTTAATATGGTTGTCATACCAAGCATGAAATGATAATCACATGTTTTCCATGATATATGAGTTCGTATGCATAACGGAGTACACACAAGTACCTACTTCGTATACATACACGTACTTATTATTGTATATACTGATACACTATATCTTGTACATAACAATACGCAACATGTTATCTACTTAGGTATTCTAATCGCATACACATGGGCATCGATTCTATACCTCTTAGATATTCGTTCCATAACAACATACAAGTTTGCATTGTAATATATACCCTAATATGCATATATACACATTCTACACCTACCATTTCATACCGTAAGTGGGAAGGGTACTTACTTGCTTTTGTGCACTGTAAAATCAACTTTGATCTTTGGTCTCCTAGACTCCTTGGATCCTGTTGGCCAACTATAAAATTATTAGCCAATTCCAATATGTTTCGTCACAAAATGTTCATTACTTAATCATTCGAGTTGTATAACTATACACAACTCTATAGACACTGATTTTCTTATTTCTTTCTAATTCTACCCTATCGTTACTTACGAAGGGCGAAAATCTTTCTAATCACTTTCTTTTCCTATCTGTAACTTTATTAGAGCTACTCGGGTTATTCAGGCAAAAATAACGATTTTGCCCTTCATGCCTTATTGACCGATTCGAGCTCAATTCCGTTCTTTGAACAAAAACGGCCACACAATAACTTCAAAATAATGTCCTAGTGGCTCGGATCCCTTTTTTTCACATTTAAACCCCTTTTTCATAAAACTTTACGGTTTTGACCCTAAACCGAAAATTGTGACAATTTTGTCCCCGGGGCTAAAATTTTCTCTTTACATCAAAAATTTCTATTTTTCATAAGAAATATTTTTGCTCAAAGTAACACACCTTGTATCATTTTGAAAATGACGTTTTTCCCATTTTACCATATTTTCACTTTTAACAAATTATTGAAAATTTGAAATCTCACAAACGGTTGAGTTTTTTGACGAACCGTTCGCGCTATTTAATAGTTTCGTCGAGATCTACAACTTTTGTGTTTTAACTTTTCCAAAAATTTCACTATACAGAGGTGTTTTTGGCTCTTTTCTATTTCTGCCAAAAAAGAACATTTTCTTTCAATTTAGTCCCTTGGACGTTTTTGTCAAATTCCTTTTCAAATTTTCAAATCTACCCCTGCAGAGTCTATTTCATGCCTTACTCAGGTCATTTTTATGCTCAAACCTTATTTTTACACAATTTAACCATAAAATTACAAAAATTGCCATTTTTCATCATAACTCAGATTTCATCACTTAAACATGCTATGCATCACCTTCACATGAAATTTCATTAAACATAACCTCAAAAACTCATATAGATTTGAAAAAATAAAAATCCATTAAAATCCAAAACTTTGAATGCCAAAACTTACCAAAATAACCTCTTTTTGATTTCTAGCTTTGAAATTCCTTGTGATCTGCCTCTAAGCCTCCTTTTCATGCAAAAATAACATGGATTAATATTTCCCCTTCAACCCATGAAAAACCCCTTGAAAACTCAATAAAAAGTTTGGAATTTTACCATTAATCTTGTAAAAATCCTTGGGGCTTGCTTCTAAAATTGTTTTGGGGTTATTTTTGTAATTTTTGAGGTTGAGAAAATTTTCTTGAAAGCTCAACTATGGCTGCCGAATCTTGGTGGAGAGGAAAGAAATGAAAAGTTGTGATAAACAAGCCTTAAATGCATCCTTATCTCATTTGGTGACTCATAGTAACCTATGAGTATACCTCTAGGTGTCATCACATGGTTGGGCCACCTTTTATGGCTTGGTGGCCCAATAACAAGCTAGCAAGTGTCCACTTAGTTGGGCTAAAAATTTACACAGTGTAATTTTTTGTCACGCAGTATTTTTCTTATATTGCCATGGTCAAATCAGTGTATTTTCTATCCTTAAACTGTATAAAAATATTTAAGTTACTTTTCGTTCAATTTTGGAGGCCAATCATAACATTTTTTGCATCTGTGTTATCACTTAGCAGTATTCTTATACTGCTCTGGCCTCCCTTCTACCCCAGGTTAGGGTTCGGACAACCTTTGTGTCCTAGTTGCATTCTAGTCATTCATTCGTTTATACCATAATTTTACAATTAATTGTGATATAAAATTCATTTTATGGGTATTATTCACAAATTTCTGAGTAATTCAACTCATAAAATCTGTATTTTACCATACCCAACATTACATCACATTTGCCATAAAATATGCAATCAATGCCCTTTATTCATACTTTATCGTAATTTTGTACAAAAATTACAACTTTTACAAGAATCACATTTTTAAAAGCAAATTCATTAATTAAACCCAATTAAATATTAGGTTTTATTAACAAAATTTTCTCGCTTATTACAATCACCCCCCTAAAGAATTTTCGTCCTCAAAAATCAAACAATTCGGGGTAGCTTTTCCTCATTTCATCCTCTCGTTCCCATGTTGCCTCTTCTGCTTGTTGGTTGCGCCATAAGACTTTGACGAGAGGTATCTTCTTGTTCCTTAACTCTTTCTCTTCCCGTGCTAGTATTTGAACCGGTTTCTCTTCATAGGACAGGTTCTCCTACTCATCTATTTCCTCCGGCTGCAGGACATGCGAAGGATCTGGTATATACTTCTTTAGCATGGACACATGGAATACGTTGTCTACCAATGCTAGATCAAGGGGTAAGGCTAACTTATAGGCTACATTGCCTACCCGTTCTGAGATTTCAAATGGTCTAATGTATCTTGGGCCAAGCTTTCCTTTCTTTCCAAATCTAATCACTCCTTTCATTGGAGTCACCTTCAAGAAGACCAAATCTCCTACTTGGAATTCCAGGGGTCTTCGTTGCCGATCTGCGTAACTTTTCTGGCGACTAAAGGTAATTTCCATTCGTTGACGGATTAGTTTCACATCCTCCGTCGTCCTTTGCACGAAATTTGTAGTCGATAACATCTTTTCTCCTGTTTTGTGCCAGTGTAGTGGTGATCTACACTTCCTTCCATACAGAGCTTCATAAGGAGCCATTCCTATGGAAGCTTGATAGCTGTTATTGTAAGCAAATTCGATCAATGGAAGCTTTTTGTCCCATCCTCCTTTGAAGTCTAACACACAGGCTTTTAACATATCCTCCAAAGCTTGAATGGTTCTTTCAGATTGACCATTTGTTTGGGGGTGAAAGGCTGTACTGAAAGCCAACTTCGTTCCCATTGCTTGGTGAACGCTCCTCTATAATTTAGAAGTAAACCGACCATCTCGATCAGAAATGATGGATTTTGGGACTCCATGGTATTTAACTATTTGGGCTACATACAATTCACCTAGTCTTTCCATAGAATTGCTGAGTTTAATGGGTAGGAAGTGAGCTGATTTCGTCAATCTATCAACCGTTACCCATATAGCATCGTGTCCACCTGTAGTCTTGGGTAGCCCGGTCACCAGATCCATAGTTATCTGGTCCCATTTCCATTCTGGAATTTCGATCTTCTGTAATTCGCCTGCAGGCCGTTGAAGCTCGGCTTTCACCTTTTGGCACATAAGACATTTGGTGACAAACTGTGCAACATCGTTCTTCATTCCGTGCCACCAATAATGCTCCTTTAAATCTTGGTACATCTTAGTAGCTCCTGGATGAGCCATGTATGGCATTTCATGAGCTTCTTCCAGTACTTGCTTCTTTAATCCTTCATCATTGGGAATGCAGACTCTACCTTTATAATAGAGAATGCCATCTTCCAAGATGCTAAATTTCGTCTCTTTATTCTCAAAGGCTTCATTCTTAGCTTTAAGCAGCGACGGATCTACTTCTTGTCGCTTCTTTAGGTTCTCCAAGATAGCGGGCCAAAAAGACAAATTGGCTAATCCTCTAGTGACTAGCTTTATTCCCACTTCCATTAAGTCCTTCTGAAGAGGTCTTGGCATTAACTGCATCATCACAAGCAAAGGCATTGTTCTACGACTAAGGGCATCGGCTACTCGGTTAGCCTTTCCCGGGTGATACAAGATTTCACAGTCATAGTCCTTGACTAATTCTAGCCACTTTCGTTGTCTCATGTTGAGTTCCTTCTGCGTGAAGATATACTTCAGACTCTGATGGTCCGTATAAATCTCGCACTTAGCTCCATACAGGTAGTGGTGCCATATCTTCAATGCAAATACAACAGCCGCTAACTCTAAGTCATGTGTCGGATAATTCCTTTCATGATCCTTCAGTTGTCGAGATGCATACGCAATCACCTTTCCATTTTGCATCAATACGGCTCCCAGTCCCATTTTTGATGCATCGTTGTAAATTACAAACTTTCCTAAGTCTGGATCAGGTATTGTCAACACTGGAGCACTTGTAAGTCGCCTTTTTAACTCTTTGAAACTTTCCTTACATTTCTTAGTCCATTCGTACTTTGCTGCTTTCTGGGTAAGTGCAGTAAGTGATGCTGCAAGTCGGGAAAATACCTCTACAAAACATCGATAGTAGCCTGCTAAACCGAGGAAACTTCTGATTTTTGTTACGCTTTTCGGTGTAGGCCACTTATTCACCGCTTCCACGTGGGAAGGATCAACTGATATTCCATCCTGTGTCACCACGTGTCCAAGAAAATGAACCTTCTCCAGCCAAAACTCATATTTTGAGAACTTGGCGTACAGTTGATGTTCTCTCAACAACTGCAATGCAATCCTTAAGTGCTCTTCATGCTCTTTCGGCGTTCTCGAATATATGAGAATACCGTTGATAAAAACAATGATGAACCTATCAAGATATTTCTTAAAGGTCCGGTTCATGAGATCCATGAAGGCTGCTAGGGCATTGGTCAGTCCAAATGGCATGACACATAACTCGTAATGCCCATAACGTGTTCGAAACGCTATCTTCAGTACATCTTCTTCTTTAACTTAAAGTTGATGGTACCCCGAGCGCAAATCAATCTTTGAGAATATTGACGCTCCTTTCAATTGATTGAACAAATCATCGATCCTTGGGAGTGGATACTTGTTCTTAATCGTGACCTTGTTCAATTCCCGATAATCAATGCACATTCGTAACGTCCCGTCCTTCTTCTTGACAAATAGAACAGGCGCCCCCCATGGGGAATGACTTGGTCAGATGAAACCCTTATCCAATAATTCTTTCAGTTGCGCCTGAAGTTCCTTGAGTTCCCCTGGTGCCATTCGATATGGCGCTTTCGAAATCGGGGCTGTACCGGGCATCAATTTGATCTCAAATGAAATCTCCCGTTCTGGTGGTAAGCCAGGTAGCTTGTCCGGAAACACATCAATGAATTCTTTTACAATGGGGACCTTCTCTAGTCCTAACTAAGCTTATTGATCCTTCCCTATCAAATTCACCAGATAACCAGTGCATCCGCTTTCCAGCATTTTCCTTGCCTTCAACACGAAAATCATCGCCTTAGGAGCTTTGGGAATCTTCCTAGAATACACAAACTTTTCACTTCTGGAAAGTCGAAACATAACCTTGTGGTGTCGACAGTTAATCTTAGCCGTGTTTTTTCCTAGGAAATCCATTCCTAGGATGACATCGTAAACTTTTTTATCGATTATTATCAAATCAATATACAATTCCCTTCCACAAATGACTATTGGTACATGGTGTAACCAATAATCAGCACTTAATACCTCCCTAGAGGGTTGTGCAACTTTAAAAGTTTGTTCTATTCTATCTCCTTTACTTCTTATTCGTTTCGCAAACTTAAGTGATGCAAACGAATGTGTTGCTCCAGAATCAAACAAAACATATGCATTAGTGTTGGCAACAGAAAACTGACCTGTCACCATCGATGAGGTTCCTGTGTCCTCTTCTTTCTTCATGTAGGCATAAATTTGCCCACTCGGTTCTGAAGCTTCTAAATGCCCTTGATTGACATTGGGGCCATCAATCTGGGCCTGAACTTGGGCTGCATGCAACTGATTACCTTGAGGCCTTTGTTGTGCCTGACTATTCTGACTTTGAGGATTAGAAAAACAATTTCTAGCATAATGCCCTTCCTTTCCACATATATAGCCCTTATTAGTGCCGGCTTTGCATTCCCCTGCATGCCTTTTCCCACATTGACCACAGAGGGGTTTGTTATTCCCTCCATTGTTAATCCTCTTCTGGGGCTGTCCCTTCTGATTCTTTGAACTACTTACATTCAATTTCCTTTTATTGCCAACATTACGGCTACGTCCTACTGGAAAGTTCTGGGAGGGCCCTTGACTCGAGCCACTTTCTTATCCTTTTACTTGGACTACTTGACTTTGCTTAGTTAAGGCCTTCTCTTCCTTCTGGACTTTAAAAATCCTTGCTCTTTCCTCTTTGTCACGGGCAATTCTGAACTCAGCTTTGGCTGCCTGTTCAATGCAATCCTTTATGTCTTTGGGAGCTTGCCCTCCACTATCAACTATAAGGGCAATGTCAGTTCTAAACATTCTCATCAGTCGCCTGATTTGTTCTCGATCAGTAGGTACTAACTCAGGACAAAGCCGTGCTAGCTGATTAAACCTCTTCACAGCGTCAGCTACGGACATGTTGCCTTGCTTGAAATTAGTAAATTCTTCTTGTTGGGCCGCCATGGTTTCCACATTAAAGTAGGCCCTGCCAAATTCTTCTACAAAATCTGGGCATGTCATCTCATCAACATTCCTTCTGCGTTCTACGGATTCCCACCACCTTCTGGCGTCTTTGGTGAGAGAGAATGAAGCGCATAGGACTTTCTCATGGTCACTAAGTCCCATAAATTTTAGTATCCTTTTGATACCAGTAAGCTAATCGTCAGCCTCTAATGGGTCTGTCGATGCATCAAATTCTGGAGCCTTCATCCTCTGAAATCTTTCATAAAATTTGGTAGTGGGTGCTACCGGAGCACCGGGAACTACATGATCTGCTTGTTGTGGCGGTGGTACTGGGAGTGGCGTATCTATACGTGCTGGTGGTATAGGATTCTGGTTAGCTAACTGTTCCTGTAAACCTTGCATTTCTCGCTCCTGAGCTTGGAGCTTCTGTTGCAATTCCATAATCATGGCCATTAAATCCGGATTCATCGGTCCTCCGAATATATCCGCCATCGATTTTAATTGTTATACACCTATTGTATAATTTCGTTACTATATTAGCAAATGCTATTAACTTAATAGCATCCAATCCATAAGTGCATATATTTAAATCACATAAATACATGCAACATACACAATCACATGAACTTAACATCATGCTTCATACATTTCCACGTGAACTTAGCTCATTGCTTTCATTCATTTCATTGCATTCACTTTCATACATTTCATTTCATGAACCTTCATACATTTCCTTTCATAAACCTTAATACAATTCATTTCATAAACGTTCATACGTTTCATTTCATGACCCTTTTTCATTCCTTTTTACATTCTTCATAACAGTACATGCATAGCTAACATGCATACTTTCATTCTTTCCATACATAAACTATTCATATCATTTTCGGGAGCAATTATCACTTCTGGCTACATATACCCTATTGCCGGGAAGGATACCACTTGCTGGACATACATATATATACATAAGCCACAAGGCTCAAAACATTACTAATCCTTTATCTATGTACATTAGACTATACAAAAGTCTTCATAAATTCCTTTTCAGTCAGACTTAACTCTTGACATATCACTTTGGTCGGGATCCTCCTCGGGGTCCTCTTCTTCTTCTTCATCTGAATCTGTAGATTCATCATCACTTGCAATTATGACTTCAGGAGGCTCGGGCTCATCATCCATGTCATCATCACTATCATCATCATCGTCATCGTGTTCCATATTTGCTGGGGGACCTTCCAAAGGTGCGACCACATTCTGTGCTGCATATAGCACTGCCATAAGGAAGTCGTTGACACTGATAAAGTTCCCCAGATACTGTATCTACTGTTGAATTGCCCAAGGCAAATCTCTCCAAACAAAATCTCAAATACATCGTAAGGGTATTTCTAGGGGTATCAATGGCATCATGGTTCGATGAAATCTCAAAATATAGTGGTCTACCGGCTCACGCACATATCTTCCCCATATTGGTTCCACGCGTAAGTATAACCTATGTCACCAAGCTGCCTACAGCATTGGGATCATTTGGACGTGTATTGTAACGCCCGCCTAATTCTATGCAACAGATAAGATTATATAAATGACGACGTTAATGTTATATTAATGATGATGTTAAGTGATATGCTCATGATGTGCTATGATATATGATAAATGGTGCTAACCATTTTTATTTAAGTGTTATGACAGGTGACGCTCGCGTAGAATTGATGTGCTCAATTATTCATGTCATTAATGTTATGTGTTTAATTATATTTTTATGGACAATTATATGTTATTAATGATTTATTGGAGTTAAGACAGATCGGTAGGCCAGACCATTCGGATCGGTAGGCCGAAATGATGTCGTCAGAACGGCAAGCCGATGGTATATCATCGGTAGGCCGGACTTCTGAGATCGGCAGGCCGAACTCCTGAGATCAGCAGGCCGATGACGCTGACAAGTAGTCAGCAGAAATTTCACAAAATTTGTGATAAGATGGAAATTATTTATGGACGTTTTATTCTGATTAAATATCATAATTATGGTATGATTTCTTTAATTTTGGTAATAAAAAATTTGACTTTTGAATTTATTTGATTTAATGGATTAGTTTTCCCGTTTTACGATTTCAAAATAGGGTAACCGTTACAAAATTGATGACCTCCCTTATTGCTTTCCACTCTCCATGCACATGAACCGTTTTTAATCAGAAAATTTCTGAAACCTCTTTCATTCCTTTTCACATTATTTCATTTTCACCTTAACTCTCTCTCTCTCTCTCTCTCTCGATTTTTCTCTCTCTCTC
>CAMOHE010043312.1:0-24331 GCA_946598075.1 Artocarpus hirsutus | reverse complement strand
TTATCTGTGATAATGGTCATACTTTCTGATTGGGTCAGTTTCAGCTTGTAAACCGGCTACTTGGAACTGTTGTTCTAGGCTTCATAGTTGTTTCACTTTCTGCCTCCCTATTGCTTGCAATGGTTCTCCAAAAACTAAGAAACTCTATCTCTTCTTGATTTATGAAACCAGCAGCCCTTGCCAAAAACTCCTGACTGGCTCAGTTATAGCTTGTAAATTGGCAACTTGCAACTAGTGTTCTAGGCTAGATAGTTGTTTTACTTTTGGCCTCCCTATTACTTGCAATGTTCTTTAAAAACTAACTCCCTATTACTTGCGATGTTCTTTAAAAACTAAGGCACATTATCTCTTCTCGATTTATGAAATTAGGAGCCCTCGCCAAAAACTCCTAATATGTCTTCGGCCCATTGCAGTTGAGATCATCCTGGAATGAGATGTTTGTGGCGATGTTGCTAAGCGCTCCCATCAGTCCTCTGAGATGTTCTCTATGGAGGTGAACTCTCTAGTGAACCTCACCAACAAGTCCTTCAGCGACTTTTTTGGCCTTTGGGTTAGGAAGTTGAGCTTTTCCTTAGATGATAGCAGTGCTCGCACAAATACAAATTGTTCTAGGAAGGCCATCTTGAGGTCATTGTAGCATCTTTTGTTGTTGAGCTTTAATGTCCTAAACCATCGCCTCACTATCTAACTATAAGAGTTTCCTTAAAAGGCCTGAATAATATATTTTACGTAAAGATTTGTGAAATTCTATGATTCTATGATTATAGTAAATTCGTGTAAAGCTAAGAAAATCCTAGATTGAATTAGGTGATTTATACATTTAAATCGAAGATTGTTCTTGGAAAAATCATGTGTTATTTGTGATTGAAGGATTTATGAAATTAATATAAATATTTCAAAATTCTATAGAGAATATTAAAGTTAAATTTATTAACTTTTATGATAAAATAATTCGGTTGAAAATTCTACCATGATTTAAGATGAGAGAGATTTCAATCCGTGAATAATTTGTAAATTTAAATTATGTAAATATTCATATACAGCACAGTGTTAGTAGTATACAGAGAAAAACTCTAACATATAGAAAATTCTTAATTGTCTGTTAGTTAAAAATTGAAGTTCCATGATTAGCATTTTCAGTAAAAATGCTATCCAAGTTCCGGAATTGACACTATCAAAGACTGCCAATGCTGAGATATGTCTATACAGTCTATTAATAATGTTAAGGCTAAAAACAATTTTATATTATTATGCAATTTAGAGTTTATATCAATATTAATTTATACCGATATTAGTTCTAAACTTTGTAAAGAAAACCCAACGTAATTAATTTCCTTGCTAGCTAACTAGTTTTCTCCTATCAATCTAGAAAATATCTACTTGCAAAAAAACTTGGAGATAAAGTCTCCAAGATGTCAAAAGAAAATCCACAAAAAGTGGATGTTGCCTCCTAGAGGTGACCATACCTTGTACTATTCTTTAAAGTTGGATATGGCATGATTTATTGTTAAAAAATTTTCAGCCCATTTCTCCACAAAGATGGCGCCACTTTTAGCAAGATTTAAGCCATACTTTAGCTTTTCCAGTCTTGTTTAGGAGCTAAAAAAATAAACATCAAAAAGTTAAGTTCAATTAGTTTAAAGTCGATAAAATATGCCTTATGTTTCCAAGAGACCACTTTTTCCCATTTCTCTCTATATCTCTAAGAAAAAAAGTTTTGCCTTCCTTGTTGTCTCCAAGAAAGAAACCGGTTCTTTACTCCCTTATTTCTTAAAAATTCGACTCTCTCACCCATTAAAAATCATTAGCCAAAAGCTAAAATCGAGGAGGAGGCTTTGGTGGAATTTCCTCAAAAATGATTTTTTAGTGTTTTTCTAGAAGCTGTCCCAGTTAGTATTGTAGGAGGTGTTGCAACACATTGGTACAACATCTATACTAGCGATTTTAAAATTATCCTGTTTTTGATTTTAGAAGTTGAATACTTCTCTTATTATCTCCTAAGGTTGTCACAAAAATTACAGGTAGTCTATGGTCATTATGGGACTGCTTTTATTGAGTGTTTTAGAAAGGTATTGCAGCACAATTGTACAATATCTATCAAATAGATCTTAAAACCACCCAGTTTTGATCTAAAAAGTTAAATCTATCAGTTATCGTATGCCTATGGTTTATGTGCAAACTCCAATACAATTGGTAAAGATTTTTGGAACCTTTTCTTTAGGTGTTGCATGTGACATTGCAAAATGGGTTGTAACTTCAATGGTGCGGATTACAAATTGCCTGGGTTTAAATTTTTAAAGTTTAGATGCTTGGTTTATTGCCTCCTTTTGCCACTATTGTGACTGCCACTCAAATCCGTGATTGCTTCAATATGATTTTGCTAGATGTTGTATGCGATGTTGCAACACTAAGTTGCAGTATTAGTAATGTAGATTTTATTTCTACTCAATTTTGAATTCTAGAAGTTGAAATGTTCATTTTAATGTACAACAAAGTCATTTTAGCAATTGCATTGAGTTTATGATTGATTCTGAAATTGTTTACTCTTGGTGTTTCACTTTCAACACTAATAATGTAATTTATGTTTTTGGGTGAAACAACCCTCAAAAAGTCCGAATCACATTTTTTGTAAAACATGAAAGTTTTAAGTCTCAATGAGATGAAGAACTTTTGGGAAGAAACTTTTTGAAAATTCTGCCTCTAAAAAGGACTATTAAACTAATTTATAAAAATGGTTTAATTAGTAAAGTTTACAAAATTAATGTAAACGGTAATGTTAAAAATAGAATCAAACTTGTAGAAAACACAGAAGTTTTGGCCTTGTCCATATGAGGAATGTCCATAAAAATAAACTTTTTTATTAAAAACTGTCTTAGATCTTTTATTTACAATGGCTTTTAAAAGCCAAAAAAGTACCTTTCAGAGATGGTTTCAAAAGAAAATACACATTTACTTGGAGAATCACTATTTATGATTAACAAAAGAATTTAAGCAATAAAAAAGTCATAAGAGTTTACAATTCATAGTTTATTCAAGATTCAGACTCCAATTTAAATATTGTTTTAAGTCCAATAAATTAAACTTTATACATAAAGTTTTCAATGGATTTTAAAAACGGGAAACCATAGAAATATAAGTTGCTGGTCGCTATGCTAGAATAGCAATTATGGATCTAACGCCCACACATGTTTAGGAGCCAATTATCAGATGCAACTTTCTGATAGTTAAAATCATGAACATGCTTAGTTTTCGAGGGCCACTTTGGGCCTAATGAATTGAATAGTAACTAGGCATAGACTTATGGGCCTAATAATGCTATTCATATTCAAACCTTTAGTTTAATAATGAGCCCAACATATCCAATATGAGAGATTAGTAAGTTAAGTTATAAGAAGAACATAGTTAATTAATTGTTAAATTAATTAATTGATTACCAACGTTAGTACGATTTAATAAAGGGCAATTAAGGAAAATAAATTGGACAATAATTATGAGTTATGAGGATTTAAATTTAATTAATCACTTTAACTACCTAATTAAATAGTTAGTTAGGAAGAGAAGTTTTTAAGAAAAGATTTAATGTCTTTGCTTTTGATATGCTAAACTAATTAGCATAACGAAAATTATACTCACTCTCTTACTTGGTGTTTTTCCTCATATTCTAGGAATAATAGACAAATATGTGGTGAGTTAGCAAACACTACCTTTGAAAACCATGTAAGTTAGAATCTCGCCTATAACATGATAACTATGGTTTTCAAATTAATGTGTTTTACATGCTTTATAAAAGTGCATCATCTATGTTGTGATATGTGTATTGTATGTGATGTATGCTATAGAAAATTATATTGCATATTCGCTTTGTGTTATTGTTCTAAATTAAGTTATTAGATTGTGTGTAGTAACTTGCCATACTGCATACATACAGTCCAACAAATGTAGTAAATAGGATGAGATAAGTTAAGTTAAGAGTATCGTACCAATCTCCCAATATACATGGAGGATTCATGGCCTCTCTACCTAGAGAGATATACATATTTAGTTCAGTTTATGATCTAGGGTTGTTGGAGACTTTGCAAAACCTAACTTGTAGACAATTGCATGCAACCGGTACATAAACATAGGGGCCCATCAACTAAGACAAATTAGATATGTAGAACTTGTTCTTAATGAAGCATAACTTGCTCATGCATCATTTTATAAATGTTTTAACCTTGTTTTGCAAGTAAATGTTTCCTACTTGTTGAATGAAAGTTCACTTAGATATGTTCATACCGTAAGTAAGTAACTTGTTAGCAATTTGTGATCAACAGTGGCGAGCAGCGAACGAATGGTGAAGATGGGTATGGATATTGCTTGCCAAATACTTCTTCTGCAATAGATTTAAAGTAAATTATATATGTATATATGTAGGTAAGAAAAATTTTATACAAGTATGATTTAAAAACAAGGATTGTAATTTTACAGTCTTAGTCTAGGTCATTTAAGACCAATATGTTGCAATACACTTGTATCAAAAGTTTAATTAAATAATTATACTAATAATTAGTTTTAGAAAAGTTTTAAATTTTTTTTATTTAATTAAGGAAGTGTTTTAAGGAAAATAATTTAAGTAATTAGTATTATTATTTTTTAAATTGTTCCCCAAATTTAGTAATTTCTGATAAATTAAGATTAACAATACAATTAGGTAATTAAGCAACAGCTATATAGGTAGGATCGTTACAGACTAAAGACTCGACCCATCACTTCCTTAGGCACTCCATAGAGCACTATGTGAGATTGGTAAATCTAGATAAGATCATCCGGATCTATTAGTCTATCATAAAGCTGTATCTGGGGCTAAATGGACTTGTCTGTGAGAGGCACATTCATAATCTTTGGAGTGACAGGGTGCATATATGTGATTTCATCTCCTCTATGAATGTTGACCTTCTACCTTGACTTGCCCAACTAGGCGTTTTGTCTTGCTCGTAGGGAGTCCCAAAGCAGATTGTGCTTGTTGGTTTAACAGCTACTAGGCAATTTGTGAGTGATTATCTTATACCCACTAAACTGAGGGTTGGAAAAATAGGGATGGTAGCAACTAGTGAGTGGTGGCAGCAACTAGCAGTAGCAACAACCAGCATGCAATAGCAGCAGTGGAAGTGGAAGAGAAAGTTGGGTATTTTGGGTTTTTTTGGATTTTTTTTTTTTTGGGTGGGGAGGTGTGGTGGTGTGGAATTTTGGGGTTATAAGGTAAGCTAAAGTGAAATGTTAACAAAAAGGGTTTTCTTTAGGGTTTGGGAGTTATTTCAATTAGGGAGGATGAGAGAATCAGAGAGAAGAGAGAAGGAAAGCTGGAAAAATTAGGGAAGAAAGGTTCTGTGTTTTGGTTTATATGCAATGTCATCACAAATGACTAAAGTATTGTCACTAATAATTCCCGTGATGCTATTTGGATTAAACTAGAATGAAAAATGGAAATGGAGGCAGGAAGTTTCTAGAACCACCATTTGTGATGATATTTTTTAAAGTCATTGCAAATAATTTTTCAAAAACCACAAAAAAATTAGCCAAGTTTTTTCCCTAAAATGTTAGATTTTAACTATTTACGATGACACTTCAAAATAAATATGTTCAACACGTCAACACCCGTTGTAATCCACAAGTATTTGCAATAACATATTTAATCCACAGATAAGAATGTACTTACTTAACTTGTTTGCTTATTAAGCCATAAATCTAACAATGTTGTTGCGGTTCTCAATGTGCTTGTCTTTTGGAGTGTTCATGTCAATCATTCATATAATACATGAAATTAATATTCATCTTCATAATATTATTTAATACCATATTACATCATCATTCATCATTTTTAACAAAACAGAGCATCTTTGAGTCACAAACATGCACTTAAAGTCAAGAAACATAAAAACAGAAAACTTAACCTTTGATCACTTAAAGAAATTAATCTCAACTTACAAGCATGAATGAGTGTAAGAATTATTCTATAACATAACTAATATATACAAGCATTACTCAAATTTTCTTCTCTTGAAATATTAATCCAAAATACCTTTTTCTAATTCTCAAAACATTCAAGTAAATTTGCTAATTATAAAAATTGACTGACCTTCAAAGATTCATAACACTATATCTGTCAATTCATATTCAATTAGAGCATAAAAATTTGCAAGAATAAAGTTGATACATTATATAATGCTCAGATTTTTCTTTAGCCATTAAAATTTCATTTAATAATTTAAATAAATCACATAATCAATACTACAAAATCTACTAGCAAAGTCTAGGCAGTGAACAATCTTAATTAAAAATTATGTATTAAATTATTTATGCATTAAAATAATTTATAAAAATTAATAGACACATAAAATTACAACATATCCAAAATTCAGCTTCAAATTCATTCAGAATAATTCAAAATACACCTTCAAATTCAAAGTTAATATTAACACTAGATATGCTAAACAACAAATATGTTTCATTCAAGCATTTTTATAAAATCAACTATGTATGATATGCTTCTGAAATTTTTATATGACATGCTTAACATATGAATAAAAGTTAAAAAATTAATCAATAATGCAAAACATATTTAAAAATATGACCTATCATCTCACAAATTACATAGAGCATAGCAGGTAGACATTTATAGCCATTGAGTACTTGGTAATCAACAAATTTTATCTTAAAATAAAATAAGGATATGAAGCTAAAAATTTACATATGTTTAGGTAACAAATCAACAATGATCATAATTTTTTACAGAATCAAAAGATGCTTTTTGTCCCATAAAACAGTCTCTATAATACACATATATAAATCTACCAGCAAATAAAATTTTATGAGCAGTGTTTGTTTAAAAGCTCATAACCCTAAAATATTTTGAATGAAAATCTATAAAAGAATCTTAAACATTCTTAACATATATATACACATCATATCCAAATATCACAACAAAATAAAATTATTTGATTTCAAAACATTATCAGCAATCTTACTAGCTAACCAAAGACCATAAAATTCTTATATCACACTCCAATAACAAAACCTTATTTTCATAAAATTTCATGATATCATATGAATATAAATGCTTTCAACCGTAAAATAACATTGTTATAATCAAAGTAATAAACAAAAAAATTAATTTTTCATACAAACATACATGCATACACATTCACAACATAAAGGAACAATTTTCCAACAAAGTTTGTCACAAAACTATATATACAAATCATAAAAATTCAAAACCATGAAAACCTTTAAACCATACCTCAAATTCTTATGTTTTCTTCAACAAATACGAAGACTTGCATATAAAATCTCTGAAAAGAATTTCTTCTGCTTTGGCTTGAAGGAAAATAAGAATAATTAATTCTTGGCTTTGAGAATTAGAGAGATAATAGAGGCTTTCTTGGATAGATTTTTGGGAGAGGTGAGGGAGATAATTTTCTTTAGCTGAAAATTAAGAAAATGAAGGTTTTGGTGGCTTAAAGATAAATTTATAGGTTTATGAGAGAGAAGAGGTTAGATGTGTATAGAAAACCTTAATCTTAATCTAATTAGATTTTTTCTTTTTTTTTTTGAATGATTGTAATCCTAATCTAATTAGGTTTCCTCTTTTTCCTTTTTCATTATCTTTTTCTTTTTTTTTCCACGGTAAATTTTTTTTTCTTTTTTTTTTTGTTTCCATGGCACTAATGCCATTTTTCATTATATATAATATAATATAACATAATATAATATAATTATAATATAAATGTTATACGGTTGTATATAATATATTATAATAAAAGTACAAAATTGTTTATATACAACAACCTAAAAAAATTAATTTACACATTATTTTTTTTAGAGACTTTACATTATCGAGTTTCACGCCATAATAAAAATGTTACACATGTAATTATCATGACATCATAAATGTTATAAAAATAAGAAAATATTTAATAAAATTTACGTCATTGTCAAGAATATAACTCTAGGGCATATATAACTCCAGAGCATTATAAAAATTATAAATTTAGATCAAGTTGAAACCCTTTATACTTTAAGCTTATTATAATTTTTTACATAAGCATCATGGCCGTCACTTGTCAGATTCCTAAACAAAAAGTTAATTTACTTAACATAAATAATAATAGCACTTAAAATATCACATTCTAACGTTAAATTAACATAGGTGTCCCTAGAAGAAAAAGACGGGTGTTACAATTCTCCCTACCTTATAAGAGTTTTGTCCTTGAAAATCAAAAAAACTGCAGATACTTAGCCCTCATATCATCCTCGCATTCCTATATAGTCTCTTTTACTTGGTGATTTCGCCATAAAATTTTGACCAAAGGAATTTCTTTATTCTTCAAAGTCTTAGTCCTAAACTCGTATTTCTTTTCCATATAGCTTCCTTAATCTTTTGATTTCCCATAACTCTTTGACTAGAGAAATATTTTTGTTCCCTAATATCTTCCTTTTCAACCAAAGACATAGTCGGCTTATCCTTGTAAATTATATTCCCTTAAACTTCTTATTCTTTCTTTGTGGGCAAAAGATCATGGACCTGGTATGTACTTCCTTAGTATATGAACATGAACACCATTGTGTAAAAATTCAAGATTTTACATCCTTTCCTCCTTCTAAGGGTTTCATCCTTGAAATACGTGTAGTAATGAATATGTAGAGAAATTTTTAATCTTTTTTCTTAATATTCTTTCTTTTCACATAAATTTTTTTTCAAATATCATGTCTTATTAAAGTCATCATACATCCAACTTACAATATCATATGCAATGTTTGAATTCTCTTCTTACCTCTCTGTCTATCATGTAACGCCTGCCGTTTTCTTTTATGGATATTTATATTAATTTAATGTTAGAATATGATATTTTAAGTGCTATTATTATTTATGTTAAGAGAATTAACTTTTTGTTTAGTAATGTTACAGGTGACGGCCATGAGAGATCAATGTGCTCAGTTTGTTTATGTCAAAAATGATAATAAGCTTAAAGTATTTTTTTTTAGAGAGAGTTTCAACTTACTCTAAATTTATAATCTTTATAATACTTTAAAGTTATGGATACCCTAGAGTTATATTCTTGATGATGACATGAATTTTATTGCATATTTTCTTTATTTTTATAACATTTATGAGTCATGATAATTACAAGTGCAACATTTTTTATGGTATTAAGAAACTCGATAATATAAAGTGTTCAAAAGAATAATATGTAAATTAATAGTTTTTTGGGGTCATGGGAGCAAATATTATTGTTGTGTATAAATAATTATGTATTATAATTAAATAACATTATATTATATTATTTATATTATATTATATACAGCAGTTTATATTATATTATATTATATTATATATATTAAGGTAATATGTAGGAAATAAAAAAACAAAAGAAGAAAAATAGCAATTGCCATGGAAGGAAAAAAAGGGAAAAAAAGAAAATCTAATTAAGCTAGAACTAGGATTTTTTACACCCTTCTAATCTCTTCTCTCTCATAAAACTATAAATATATCTTTAAGCCATCAAAGTCTTCATTCTCTTAATCTCCAACCAAATAAAATTCTCTCTTTTATCCCCTCTAAAGTTCACATTCATAAACCTTCATCATGTCTCTAATCCTCAAAGCTAAGTGTTCATAACTCTTTTTTTCTTTCAAGCCAAAGTAGAATGAATTCTTTTTAGAGATTTTTTGTGCAAGTCTTCGTATTTGTGGAAGAAAACATAAGAATTTAAGGTATGGTTTGAAGGTTTTTATGGTTTTGAATGTTTATGATTGAAATGTATTGTCTTGTGACAACCTTTGTTAGAAAATTGTTCTTTTATATTGTGAATGTGTATGCATGTATGTTTTTATAAAAAAATTTTATTACTTTGATTGAAATGTATTGTCTTGTAACAATGTTATTTTATGATTGAAAGCATTTATGTTCATATGATGTTATGAAATTTCATGAAAATAATGTTTTGTTATTAGAGTGTGATATAAGAATTCTAAGGTTTTCAGTTATTTGGTAAGATTACCGATAATGTTTTAAAATCAAATGATTTTATTTTGTTGCAATTTTCAGATATGATGTATATATATATGTTAGAAATGTATAGGATTTTTATAAATTTTTGTTCAAAATATTTTTAGGGTTATGAGCTTTTAAGTAAACATTGCTCACAAAATTTTGTTTGCTAGTAGATTTATGTTTGTGTATTATAGAGTCTGTTTTATGGGACAAGAAGCATCGTTTGACTCAGTAAAAAAATTCTGAATAATTATTGATATGTTAACCTAAATGTTTGAAAATTTTTAGCTTCATATCCTTGTTATGTTTTATGATAAAATTCGTTGATTGCCAAGTATTCTATAGTTATAAATGTCTGGCTGATATGCTATGTAATTCGTGAGATGATAAATCATACATTTATATGTGTTACATGATTTATTATTTTTCTAGCATTTATTTATATGTTAAGCATGTCACATAAAAATTTTAGAAGCATATCATGCATATTTGATTGTATAAAAATGTTTGAATTAAATGTGTTTGTTGATAATCAAGAAGTTTTGTGACAAGAGGTTAATTATGTGATCATATTATTTTTCTTGGAGAAAAAGTTTATGGAGGAGTAGATGAATGATATGTAGCTCAAGAGAAATATAATGATAGTTATGTATTTTTAATGAACAAGTTTGAGAATTATAAATGGTTAATAAAAGGATTTTGTAAGGTCACATGTGAGATCTCTATAGTAATTTTTTTAAGTGAAGGATATTTTGAAAATATGCATGTAATTAACAAGATTAACTTTATGAATGTTTGAAGCTTAGTAAGGAATTAAGTTTAGGAGAAAATTATTTATAATAACATTTTAGCATATTAAATGGTCCATAACATGATGTGATAGAGATCACACATAGTAGTGCTTGTTATGGATGACCTTTGAATTAGTAGAGACTTCAATGGAGTATTTTAGAATTATTAATGCAAAAGACTAGAGATTAAATATGAGATTATTTTTTGAGAGGATATTAGTTGAGGAAATTATGGAATGAGGTGACAGAGTAAAGCCTAAATTTTTTATGGTGATACATGATATCTCAAAAGTAATGTTTAATAGTTTTTTTGTGAAATTTGTAGAAAGAAAGTCAAGCTTCAAGTATGGTGTATTTTTCAATGTTATAAATGGGATTGGCTATTTCACAAATGAGGGGATGTACTAGTAGATTTATTAGAGTGCATGATGTTTTTCTGTATCTTGAAGTTAAATCTAAATATTTTAGGATCATTTGTATATTTTAGAGTAAAGAGTTCCTAGAGTACAATTCTCTTTTGGCATATGATTAAAGACAAGTTTACATGCATAAAATGTGAGATATAAAGAAAAGAGAGAGAGTTGATGTTCCACTTAGATTTTTACTTCTATGAAGGATGATAGATAGAGAGGCAAGAAGATAATTCAAACATTGCATATGATATTGTAAGTTGGATGTATGATGACTTTAATTAGACATGATTTTGGAAGAATTTTTTATGTGAAGAGAAAAAATGTTAAGAAAAAGGATTAGAAATTTCTCTACATATTCATTTCTACACATATGTCATGGACAAAACTGTTAGAAGGAGGGAAGGATGTAATACCTTGAATTTTTATACAATGTTTTTCAGGTTCATATGCTAAGAAAGTACATATCGGGTCCATGTTCTTTTGCCTAACAAGAAAGAATAAGAAGTTTGAGGAAATATAATTTACATCGATAAGCTGACTATGTCTTTGGTTAAAAAGGAAGATATTACAGAAAAAAGACATTTCTCTAATCAATGAGTTATTTGGAAATAAAAAAATTGAAGAAGTTAAATGAAAAAGAGATATGAGATTATGACCAAGACTTTGAGAAATAAGGAAAATGCATTAGTTAAAGTCTTATAGCATAACCACAAAGAGACGGAGGCTATGTGAAGCCTACTATCCGTAGTTTTTTAAGTTTCGAGGATGAAACTTTTATAAGATAGGGAGATTTGTAACGCTTGCTATTTTCTTTTATAGATACTTATGTTAATTTAACATTAGAATGTGATATTCTAAGTGCTATTATTATTTATGCTAAGTAAATTAACTTTTTGTTTAGTAATGTCACAGGTGACGGCCACGAGGGATCGACATGCTCGGGTTGTTCATGTTAAAAATGATAATAATCTTAAAATTTCTTTTTTCGATAGAGTTTCAACTTGCTCTAAATTTATAATCTTTATAATGCTTTCGAGTTATGTATGCCCTAAAGTTATATTCTCGATAATGACATGAATTTTATTGCATATTTTCCTATTTTTATAATATTTATGATATCATGATAATCACATATGTAACTTTTTTTTATGGTGTTAAGAAACTCGATAATATAAAGTGTCTAAAAGAATAATGTGTAAATTAATATTTTTTTGCAATCATGGAAACAAATATTATTGTTATGTATATATATTTATGCATTATAATTAAATTACATTATATTATATTATTTATATTATATTATATTATATTATATTATATATAATCGTTTATATTATATTATATTATATTATATTATATATTAAGGTAATATGTAGGAAACGGAAAACACAAAAGAAGAAAAATGGCAATTGCCGTGGAAGGAAAAAAAAAAGAGGAAAAAAAAAAGAAAAAAGGGGAAGCCTAATTAGACTAGGACTAGTGTTTTTTACACCCATTTAATCTCTTCTCTCTCATAAACTAATAAATATACTTTTAAGCCATCAAAGTCTTCATCTTAATTTTCAGCCAAAGAAAATTCTCTCTTTTACCCCCTCTCAACTACACAGTCATAAGCCTTCATTATCTCTCTAATCCTCAAAGCCAAGAATTCATCCCTTTTATGTTCTTTTAAGCCAAAGTAGAAGGAATTCTTTTGGAGATTTTGTATGCAAGTCTTCATATTTGTGGAAAAAAAATAAGAATTTAAGGTATGTTTTAAAGGTTTTTATGGTTTTGAATTTTTATGATTGATATGTATTGTCTTGTGACAAACTTTGTTAGAAAATTATTCTTTTA
This sequence comes from Artocarpus hirsutus, assembly GCA_946598075.1. Lineage (NCBI taxonomy): Eukaryota > Viridiplantae > Streptophyta > Magnoliopsida > Rosales > Moraceae > Artocarpus > Artocarpus hirsutus. The sequence continues at coordinate 11,261 of CAMOHE010043312.1, read as the reverse complement.
TGTTGTGGATGTGTATGCATGTATGCTTTTATAAAAAAATAATTATTTTATTTATTACTTTGATTATAACAATGTTAGTTTATGGTTGAAAGCATATATGTTCATATGATATCATGAAATTTTATGAAAATAATATTTTGTTATTAGAGTGTTTGTAAATTATTAATATGTTAACTAAGTGTTTGTAAATTTTTAGCTTCGTATCCTTATTATGTTTTAAGATAAAATTCATTGATTGCAAAGTACTCAATAGTTATAATGTCTGCTCGATATGCTCTATATAATTCATGAGATGATAAATCATACTTTTAAATATTTTTTACATGATTTATTATTTTTCTAGCATTTATTTATATGCTAAATATGTCACATAAAAATTTTAGAAGCATATCATGCATATTTGATTTTATGAAAATATTTAAATGAAACATGTTCGCTGTTTAGCATGTACGGTGTTAATATTAACTCTGAATTCACATGTGTGTTTGAATTTCTCCAAATTTATTTGGAGCTAAATTTTGAATATGTTATAATTTCATTGTCAATTAGGTGTAGTAACTTTTATAAATTATTTTATAGGATAAGTAATTTAATATATAATTTTTAATTATGACTACTCACTACCCAGAATTTGCTGGTAGATTTTATAGTATTAATCGTGTAATTTATTTTAATATATAATGAAATTTTATGGCTAAAGAAAAATCTAAAAGTTATATATAGGTGTTAATTTTATTTCTAAAAATTTTTATGCTCTAATCAGAAGTGAATCGAAAGATATAAGATAGTGAATTATTGAAGGTCTGACAGTTTTTATGATTGGTAGATTTACTTGAATGTTTTTAAAATTGAAAAAAAGGTACTTTCGACTAATATTTTTAAGAGAAGAAAATTTGAGTGATTTTTATATATGTTAGCTATGTTATGGAATAATTTTTACACTTTATTCATACTTATAAGTTAAGATTAATTTCTTTAAGTGATTAAAGGTCAATTTTTGGCTTTATGTTTCTTGATTCTAAGTGCATGTTTTTGACTCAAAGATGCTTTGTTTCGTTAAGAATGATGTTAAAGATATATCTATATATACGTATCACTTAATTAAGCGTTGTACACCCTATGTTTATGTTTATAACGTTCCACATAGTTTGGGCTTGTCATGTTTGGTTTGGGATTAGCAACCATCCCACTCCTTTTATGATGGCAAATGAATAACGTTTTAATATCAAAGTTCGAATGAAAAGATATGTTCTATATAAACCTGTACCTCGTGCACTACTATGATTATGATTATGATATCATATAATGATTTTATGAAATGTTTTATGTTGTGCGATAGGAATGTGCACTTACTAAGCTTGTGCTCACTTAGTTTATATCATGTTGCAGATAAGGGTAAGATGCAGGTTGACAAGGATAAAGGACAAGGACCGGTGTGCGTGCAAGAAGTGTTAGATTAGAAACAGACTTATGTCATGAAAGGAATTTAAACTCAAACAAAATTTATTATATTATGTTCTGCATTTTTATTTGTTTGAGCTCGGTTCTATTTATGATATGTTATTTTGAACTTATGCTTTTTTGAATGTAATATGTATTCTAGATTTTTAGTTTCTTAGGTTATTTATTAAAAAAAATACGCTATATAATTCATGTCTTTGTAATTAGTCTTAGTTAGTTTTTCTATTAGATAGTAAGAGTACTTACATTATATCTGTGAGTTTGTATTTGGTAAATATATATATATTTTTTTATAAACTAAGTTTTCTGTAGGTGATTGGTTAGCCGAATACCTTAAGTGTTCCATTGGGCTAACCGAGGAGGAAAAGCTAAATCCGACATGTAGAAAAAAATGGATGTATTTCCTAGGATATTTCTCTGAGTGTTTTTTATTGTTACAAACTTCTTATCGGTAATTATTAAGTTTAATGGTAAAAGCAACGTTTCTTATGGCGCTTATAAGGTGGCATTACATATCATCCTTCATAGAAGTAGAAATCTTTGTGCAACATTAATTCTCTCTCTTTTTTTATATCTCACATTCCATGTATATAAACTTGTCTTTAATCATATGCCAAAAGAGAATTGTACTCTAGGAACTCTTTACTCTAAAATATACAGATGATCCTAAAATATTTAGATTTAACTTCAAGATATAGAAAAATATCATGCACTTAGATAAATCTACTAATTCATCCCCTCATTCATGAAATAACCAATCCCATTTATAACACTGAAAATATACCATACTTAAAGCTTGACTTTCTTTTTTTACATTTTTCACAACAAAACATTAAACATTGGTTTTGAAATATCATGTATCACTATAAAAATTTTAGGCTTACTCTGTCACCTCGTTCCATAATTTCCTTAACTAATATCCTCTAAAAAATAATAATCCCATATTTAATCTCTAGTCTTTTGCATTAATAATTCTAGAATACTTCATTGAAGTCTCTACTAATTCAAATGTCATCCATAAAAGGAACTACTGTGTGTGATTTGTATCATATCATGCTATGGACTCTTTAATTTGTTAAAATATTACCATAAATAATTTTCTCCCAAAATTAGTCCTCACTAAGCCTTAACGTTCATAAAGTTAATCCTGTTGATAACATGCATATTTTCAAAATATCCTTCACTTAAAAAAATTACTATAGAGATCTCACATTGACCTTACAAAATCCTTTTATTAGCCTTGTATAATTCTCAATCTTGTTCATTAAAAATATATAACTATCATTACATTTCTCTTAAGCTACATATCATTCTTCTACTCCTTCATAAACTTTTTCTCCAAGAAAAATAATATAATCACATAATTAACCTCTTGTCACAAAATTTCTTGATTATCAACTATTTTGCTAATATAAATAATAAGACAAAAATCACTTCTTTCTCCAAATAATATAATTCTATGTTTCATTAACTATTAAAATAATTATAATATAGTCATAGGAAATGTAACTTAACATCTACATATTAGAAGGTTAATAATTTCCATACTTACTTGGAGGACTTGAACTTGATGTGTGGCGATGCATATTGGAAATTGAAACCACTTTGATGCCATAATTATAACGCCCCCCATAGGGTGTCATAGGGAATATTGCTTTTACTGTTAAACTTAACAATTACCGATAAAAAGTTTGAAATAATCAACAACACTTTAAGAAATATCCCAGGAAATAGATGCACATATATATATATATATATTGACAAAACTTTCTTATCAAATTAAACTTTTCCTCCCTCAGTTAGCTTGTCAAAACAGCTAAGGCATTTGGCTAACCGACTACTTGCAAAAAACTTAGTTTACAAAAAAAATATTTAACAAATACAAACTCATACAGATAATGCAAGCACTCTTAACTTCTAATCAAACAACTAATTAAGACTAATTACAAAGAAATGAACTATGCAACATATTGTTTAATAAATAACCTAAGAAACTAAAAATCTAAAATACAAATTACATTCAACAAAACATAAGTTCAAAAGAACGTATCACTAATAGAACTAAGTCTCAAACAAATAAAAATGATGGAACATAATATATTAAATTTTGTTTGAGTTTAAATTCCTTTTATGACATGACTTTGTTTCCAATCTAACCCTCTTTGCACACACAATCGTCCTTGTCCTTCATCCTAGTCAACCTACATCTTATCCTTATTTACAACATGACATAAACTAAGTAAGCATAATGTAACGTACAAAAAGTCCCACATCGGCTAGCTAGAGGACCGAAGAGTAGTACTTATGTCCTGGGCTGCTCACCTCTCAATAAGAGCTCTTTTGGGACATGACAAGTGGTATCAGAGCGGGGTACCGCCTGCTTGGTGTATAGACTCTCCACGGTCCAGTGGGACCCTCAGGGGAGCCAATCCGTGACGGGGGCGTCACGCGATTGGATGGAGGAGAATGTAACGTACAAAAAGTCCCACATCAGCTAGGTAGAGGACCGAAGAGCAGTACTTATGTCCTAGACTGTCGACCTCTCAATAAAAGCTCTTTTAGGACGTGACAATAAGCTTAATAAGTACACATTTCTATCTCACAACATAAAACATTATATAAAAATCATTACATAACATCGTAATCATAATCATAGTAGTACACGAGGCATAAGTTTATATAGAACATATCTTTTCATTTAAACTTTCATACTAAAACATTATTCATTTTATCTTTAGGGGCTTAAGCATTGCACCATAGACATAAACATAATCGTATAATAGAAGTGAGATAGCTAATCCTAAACCAAACTTACAAGTCCACCTAGCAGGGCAAACATAAACACAAGGTATGTAATGCTTAATTAAGTAATTCATATATAGATACACCTTTAACATATCTCATCATTGAAACATCCGTTAACCTTTCATCTTGCAACAAGAGCTTTCATGAGTAGACAATATGCAAAAACAAACCTAAAATTTATCATAAAATATATTCTCAAAACTTTTTCATAAACTTTTATCACGTTACAGATAAGAATATACTTACTTGACTTATTTGCTTATTAAACCTTAAATCGCATGACGTTACAGCAGTTCTCGATGTGCTCGTCTTTTAGAGTATACATGGCATTCATTCATATAATATATGAAATTAATATTCATCTTCATAATATCATTTAATGTTATATTATATCATCATACATCATTATTAACGAAACAAAAAATCTTTGAGTCATAAATGTGCACTAAAAGTCAACATAAAGACAGAAAACTTGATCTTTAATCACTTAAAGAAATTAATCTCAACTTATAAGCATGAATAAAGTGAAAGAATTATTCCATAAAATATCTAACATATACAAACATTACTCAAATTTTCTTCTTTTGAAAATATTAATCCAAAATACCTTTTTTCAATTTTCAAAACATTCAAGTAAATCTACCAATTATAAAAACTGACTGACCTTCAAATATTCATAACCCTATATCTTTCAATTCATATTCAATTAGAGCATAAGAATTTGCAAAAATAAAGTTAACACATTATATAACTCTCAGATTTTTCTTTAACTATAGAAATGTCATTTGATAATTTTGGAGTGTTCATGTCAATCATTCATATAATATATAAAATTAATATTCATCTTCATGACATGATTTAATACTATATTTCATCATCATACATCATTCTTAACGAAACAAATTATTTTTGAGTCATAAACATGCACTTAAAGTCAAGAAACATAAAGACAGAAAACTTGATCTTTAATCACTTAGAGAAATTAATCTCAACTTATAAGTATTAATAAAGTGTAAGAATTCTTCGATAACATAGCTAACATATACAAGCATCACTCAAATTTTTTCTCTTGAAAATATTAATCCAAAAAACATTTTCTAATTTTTGAAATATTTAAGTAAATCTACCAATCATAAAAACTAACTGACCTTCAAAGATTCATAACCCTGTGTCTTTCAATTCATATTTAATTAGAGTATAAAAATTTGTAAGAATTAAGTTAACACATTATATAGCGCTTAGATTTTTCTTTAGCTATAAAAATTTCATTTGATCATTTAAATAATTCACATAATTGATACTACAAAATCTACCAACAAAGTCTCAGCAGTGAGTAGTCTTAATTAAAAATTATGTATTAAATTATTCATGCCTTAAAATAATTTATAAAAATTAATACATATAATAGACACATAAAATCATAACATATCCAAAATGTAGCTTCAAATAAATTCAGAGCAATTCAAAACACATGTTCGAATTTAAAGTTAATATTAATACCAAACATGCTAAACATAAAACACATTTCATTCAAACATTTTTATAAAATCAATATATATGATATGCTTCTAAAATTTTTGTGTGACATACTTAACATATAAATAAAGGTTATAAAAATAATGAATTATGTAAAACATATTTAAAAGTATGACTTATCATCTCCCAAATTACATAAAGTATATCAGGCAGACATTTATAACCACTGAGTACTTGGCAATCAATAAATTTTATCTTAAAATTAAATAAGGATATGAAGTTAAAAATTTACAGACATTTAGTTAACATATCAACAATGATTCATAATTTTTTACAAAATCAAAAGACACAATTTGTCCTATAAAATGGACTCTATAATACGCAAAAATAAATCTTCTAGTAAATAAAAGTTCGTAAGCAGTGTTTGTTTGAAAGCTCATAACCATAAAAATATTTTGAAGTAAAATTTTTAAAACATCCTAGACATTCATAACATATACATACATATCATATCCAAAAATTAAAGAAAAATAAAATTATTTGTTTTCAAAAGATTACCAGCAATCTTACTGACTAACCAAAAACCCTAAAATTCTCATATCACACTTCAATAATAAAAACTTATTTTCATGAAATTTTATGATATCATTTCAACATCCAGCTTTCAATCATAAAATAACATTGTTATAATCAATGTAATAAACAAAATAATTAATTTTTCATACAAACATACATGCAAACACATTCACAACATAAAATAACAATTTTCTAACAAAGTTTGTCACAAAACAATAATGCCAATCATAAAAATTCAAAACCATGAAAACCTTTAAACCATACCTCAAATTCTTATGTTTTCTTTAACAAATATGAAGACTTGCATATAAAATCTCCAAAAAGAATTTCTTCTGCTTTGGCTTGAAGGAAAATAAGAATAATCAATTCTTGGCTTTGAGAATTAGAGAGATAATAGAGGCTTTCGTGGATAGATTTTTGGGAGAGGTGAGGGAGAGAATTTTCTTTGGTTGGAAATTAAGAGAATGAAGGCTTTAGTGGCTTAAAGTTGTATTTATAGGTGTATGAGAGAGAAGAGATTAAATGAGTATAGAAAACCCTAATGCTAATCTAATTAGGTTTTTCCCTTTTTTTTTTTTTGAATGAGTGTAATCCTAATCTAATTAGGTTTCTCTTTTTTTTCCTTTTTCTATTTCTTTTTCTTTTTTCCCATCGTAAAATCTTTTTTCTTTTTTTTTCCCACGACACTAATGCCATTTTACATTATATATAATATAATATAATATAATATTATATAATATAAATATAACATAATATAATATAATTATAATATAAATGCTATATTGTTATATATAATGTAATTTAACATAATATAATTAAAATACATAATTGTTTATATAACCCCAAGAGAATTAATTTACACATTATTCATTTAGACACTTTAATTGTCGAGTTTCTTAACTTTATAATAAAAATGTTACACATGTAATTATCATGACATCATATATGTGATGAAAATAAGAAAATATGCAATGAAATTTATGTCATTGTCAAGAATATTAACTCTAGGGCATCTAAACTCTAGGGCATTATAAAGATTATAAATTTACAGGAAGTTGAAACTCTTTAAACAAAAAAAAAAAAAAAAAAACTCTATGCTTATCATCATTTTGGACATGAGCATCCCAAGCACATCGATCTCTCTTAGCTGTCACTTGTGACATTTCTAAAAAAAAGTTAATTTACTTAACATCCATAATAATACCACTTAAAATATCACATTTTAATGTTAAATTACTATAAGTGTCCGTAGAAGAAAACGACGGGCTTTACAACATACGTGCCAGTTGAAGCCAAACTAGCTCACGTCAAATTACTTTTAGCACTTAACCCCTTGTTTGGTTAGCTAGTTCGAATTGTATTAATTTAAACTTTTTTAGTTTGAACAGAAAAATCAAAATTATGTAGTTTAAATAGTAATCTAAACTGGCATTTAATGTGCAGTTAAAGTGTTAATTTAAACATAATATCAAATTTGAATTTGGATTTAGTTGAATATTGAAAACTCTAGTTTAAAGCTTTAAAAATTATTTAATTGAAGAATAAACATGAAATATATAAAAAGAAGTTATTTAATTAAAAATAATATGAAATAAAGTGTTAAATTTTGAATACAAATATAGAAGAATGTAATTTTTGTTCAATATATGGTAAATTTTTACTTTATTAGCGACGACATGTCATTGTTAATACTTTGTTATCTGCGATGACATGTTCTCACAAATAATAATAATGACAACATGTTTGAGGTAAATAAATGAGCCTTTTTTTGGATGACATGTCATTGCAAATAACACATTATTTGCAACGGCTCGTGTCATCGCAAATAATGTCATTGCTAAAGACCTCGTTTATAGTAATGCCTCCCCTTATCACCTCTTTTCCCCCAGGCTGGTTAAGGATTAACTTTGATGCTTCAATGGGATCAACATACTCGGTCATCTTTTTCCTTATTAGAAAGTCAGAATGATCGTTGGCCATTGTAAGCTTTTAGGTTGCATTAGATTGAAATAGGAAAGCCATAAGGATCTTACCTCTAGCTATAGTGACCAAGACAAAAATGAAACTTACTACCTTAGACCTTCGAGCCTATTCCACCTTTAAAAAGTCCTCAAGATGAGAATACACATGTAACAATCTATCTTTTTATTATGTGGCTAGGCTGGGGACCTTTAATCTATTTATAGTACTAAAACTCACCCTCTTCCATCAATGAAGTGAATACCAACGGATTTGTAACTCCTTTTAGATTTATTTTTATATTAAAAAAGTTAAAATCTGATCACTATTAATACCTATAGGTTATCAAGAGTTACCATGTTAATCACCCTAAGATCAAAGCCATCTTAAATATGGACTATTATAATGACAATAATTATAAAAACATTAGAAACATTTTAGAAATTTTAACACTCTCCTATTTGGTCTACATGAAGTAAAGGGTTCAGCTTGACGGTGACCACTATACATGGCCATAAAAATGGAACTACTCAAAAAACAAAAATAGTGATACTCAAAAGCTCAAAAATAAAATTATCAAAGAATAAATCGCGGCGGTTATATTTTAATAAAGAAATAATCCCTTCCATGTATCATACATAGTGTCATTTTATAAATAAGTACTAGTTTACTTTATGAATGTACTTCCTACAAGTCATTCAGGGTCCTACTTAAAATAATCCCTATGGATCAAGTATAGAAATTTTTTTGTGCATGAAACTGAAATATTTCACTTTCTAAAATAATTAAATAAACACTTACAAAATCAGAGAATAGAAAGAAAAATTGGAAATAAAATTCAACTAGTAAGTCCCAAACTAACTACATGATCTTTGTACAATTTAGCTAGCAATCCTTTAGTCACAAGATATGCCATCATAAGCTCACTCTTTATTTAATCGATAGAGACTTCATGATTTTTGATATGGTCTTTGACAACTAAAAATTTAATATCGATATGCTTACTTTCGCTTCCATTTTTATTATTCTTGGAAAAGAAAAATGCAGCCAAATTATCACAGTTGATTTTTAAGGTCCTTGCTTTAAAATCAACGACCTTCAAATCTGTGATAAAATTATTTAACCATAATGCCTGTGTAGTAGCTTCATAGCAACCAATGAATTTTGCCTCAGTTGCAGATGAAGCAATTATTGTTTGCTCAGTGGTTCTCCATGAGACAGCACCTTCATCAAGAAGAAACATATATCCTGAAGTAGATTTCCACGTGTCTGAACAACCGGCAAAATCCGAATATATATATTTAATCATTTTCAGTTGACCAGTATGCCTGTACGTAAGTTTGTAGTCCTTCATTCCTTGCAAAATATCTCATTACCCTTTTTGCAGCCATTCAAGGTTCAATTCCCAGATTTCTTTGAAATCAGCCCAATACACTGACTGCATATACAATATCAGGTGTTGTGTAGACTTGTGCATACATTAGATTGTCCACGACGGAAGCATAAGGAATTGATTTCATTTGATCTTGTTCCAAGTCATTTTATAGACATTGACTTTGATTGAATTTATCTCCTTTTACAATGGGTGTGCTAGTAGGAGCACAATCCTTCATCCTATGAGAATACTCTTAGCATCACGAAATACTTCAGAATCACACATGCTTCTTCAAGATCCCTATTAAAAAATGTTGTTTTCACATCTGTTTAATGCAGCTCTAAATCAAAATAAGCTACTAAAGCTATGATAATTCTACATGAACTCTTTTTGGAAACTGAAGAAAATGTTTCATGATCATCAGTGCCTTCTTTTTTAGTAAAACCTTTGGCTACAAATCTGGCCTTATATTATTCTACATTACAAGATGCACTTCTTTTGGTTTTGTAAACCCATTTATAGCCTATAGCTATTTGACCATCTAGCAATTGAACGAGATTCCAAACTTGATTGTTAGCCATAGATTCCATTTTTTCCTTCTTGGCATCAAACCAAAACATTGAGTTCAGTCCATTCATAGCTTATGAAAATGAGCTTGATCATTATCAAGTCCAATATTAGACTCTTGAAGGTATACTCCGTAATCACTAGGAATTGTAGATTTCCTTATTCTTAAGGATCTTCTTAAATCTATTATCTCATTCTCATTGGGTGGAGTCTGAGTTGTAGGTTCTATATACTCTTTAATGAGTGTTTGTTCTTGAATCGATTCTTCCCCATTACTTTATGAAATATGTTCAATAAGAAATCATTATACCTTCTTGAGGAGGCAATTAAATGATTTCCTGTTCTTTGTGAAGCTCAATGTTTCTAGGAAATTCACTCCCACTCATTTCATGATCCTCTAGAAATTTTGCATTTCTACCTAACAATTTTCATGGAGTAGGAAGGACAGTAAAATCTATATCCATTGGAGTTCACTGGATAGCCTATAAAATTACCACTGACTGTTCTTAGGTGCAACTTCTTTAATTGAGGATTATAAATGCTCACTTCAATTAGACAGCCCTAAATGTATAAATGTTTTAAACTTGGTTTCCAATGGTTCCAAAGTCCAAAAGGTGTTTTAAGAACTGCCTTAGATAAAACCCTATTTAAAATATACACTACAGTCTTTGATGCTTTACTCTAAAAGTTGAAGAGAAGATTTGAATTGCTTATCATACTCCTTACCATATCCATTAAGGTTCTATTTCTTCTTTCAGTTGCACTATTTTGTTGAGGTGTACCTGGCATTGTGTAACGTGCAATAATGCCTTCTTCTTGGATAATTAGCAAATGAACCTAGTATTTGACCTTTTTCAGTAAACCTTGTATAATATTCTCTACCTTTGTCTAATCGAACAATTTTAATGTTTTGTTCCTTTTGTTTTTCTTCCTCAGTTTTATAAATCTTAAAGGCATCTAATACCTCATATTTATGATTTATAAGATAAAGATACATATATATTGAATGGTCATCTTTAAATGTAACAAGTTATTATTGACC
>CAMOHE010043311.1:0-33661 GCA_946598075.1 Artocarpus hirsutus | reverse complement strand
TATTATAAAATCTTATATATAAAAAGATTTGGTTCAAAACCATATATATATATATATATATATATTTAAATCTAAATTCAAAAATAAATTACATTTATTTAAGAATAGATTTTAAAATTAATCAATTAATTAATTAACTAATGCACAGTTAAATTTGACAACTTTTATCACATTATATTATGTGTCATAGAGAATATTTTTCTGTATCACATTAATAATTTAAGTGTGAAATAATTACTTTAGAATTTAATAATTTTAAACTAAATATGTATAATTCATTCCATGCATAAATGCAACATAGTGTTATAGAGGTGGTATTAGGGACCTATGGACCTATAACCTAAGCTCCAATAAATTTGACAATTAATTAAACTCTTTAATTAATGTGCTAAATTTATTAGTTTCAGTGTTATTCCACTAAAAACCTGAAACTGAACTCTTGAGATTATAGTTAAATTACTCAAAGAAAATAAGTGAGTAGTCATTGATATAATCATTACATATAAGTTAGTCCTCCATAAATAATTCATAATAAGAGTTAGGTTCAATTTTCGTTTACCTCTCTTATTATTTCTTTATCCTTAAGTTCCAATAATCCTCTAATGAATAGTTAATTCCTAATATTATTATGAACGAGTGCTCTACTGTTCAAACCTCGAATTATCACTCACGAGAACTATTTTTCTAACTTCCATAGGGAAGGAATAGATTCTATATCTGTATAATATTATTCCCAACCATTTATTACATTATGTTTCCAATATACTAAGTTATGATATATGCTAAAACAAATCTTACCAAGCAAATCAAAAAATATAATGTCATAAACAGGAGTCTAATAAATTCTCAAGATTAAGACTGTCAAATCTATGATCATCTTGGTGATAAATTTGAATACTCTATTTCTAACGGATGATTATTAGATATTCATAATTTATCTAGTATAGTCCTATATAATCTCATTATATAAAGTACCTCCAATTAATGTCTCTACATTAATAGTCCAGATAATGACTATTTTATTCTTAATGAGATTGGACCGCACTAATAATATTTAATTAAAGATCCCAAACTTTAATTAATTACTACGGACTATTTAGATTATTATCTATTAATTTTATCCCTAAGCATATAACACTTATATGCTAAATTTATAGTCACATAAATAATCATGAAATTTTCTTGATGTTTATAAATGTATTCATAACACGTATAAGCAACCAAAATAATTACAAATGTCACTTTATTTATTTATTATCAATATGTACAATGTCATAGTTTTTAGGACACAAAACCCAACAGTTAATACATATATGGTAATCATATGTTTGCTAAAAAAACCATGTTTATTATGAAAATGAATGTGGTATATTTAAGAATTTTATGTTTTCATTATGACGATGACGTTACTATTATCAAAAGGAAAAGAATTAAAATTTTTTCATAAGTTTATTAATAACAAAATAAATAACCAAAGAACATAATTTTAATAACGACAAGTGCAAATACAAGCATAAATGAAAAAAGTGTGAAAGTGAGCATTATCATAAAAAATAGAAGTTTTATAATAATAACCGAATTAATAGAAAAATTAAAAGTGTTATAAGATACACCAAAGTCTAAATATGTGTGATATATATTGACGAAATTATAAGAAAAAACATGTTAAATATCCATACAAAAGTATGAATATGAACATTACTATAAAAAATAAAAGTTGTCACCTAGCTTAGGGGCTCCAAACAATTGTACATTCAAGTCCCAAGTTAAACCTAACTCACTCCTCTACAAATGCCTATATTTACTCCTCATTTGGAGATGGATATTCTTTTCTTGCCAATGTCTTTCTCTCCACTTGCTTTTCAAGATCAATATATTGACTTATGCAATGCCCTTTGAAGGCACTAAATTAATATTTATTTTACTTTTTAGCCTTCTCCTTCTCTTGTAGGTCAAACCAGCTGAGACAAGGTAAAAAGTTCAACCACCAAGTGATGCCATACATGGTCCATATGTCATGGTTCGGTATCAACAAATATCCTTCCCGTTTTCTTTATCTATACCTTTTATATTTGTATTCGACTTGATGCAAACTCATTTTGTAGGACTCCATACATTATTCTTCTTCCATATATAATTATTCTCCCTCTTTCTAACTTTTTTAGCTTCTCTCTATTTGATTGCGACAACCACTCTCATCTTTTGGGAAAAAAAAGAACAAAAAAAAAAATAAAATTGGAATTCTCTCAAGTCAGGCATTTAGATTGGTCTGGCATATGTAAGTTTCTTTGTTTGCAAATGCAAATTTGTTTGTACGTTTGTTTAACATTTAACTTGTTTAAATGTGATATCCATATTTACATGTGTTGGACTATATCTGTCAAGTATTACTTGTAAATAAATTGAATGTTACACAAATACATGAACAAAATTATATTTGTAAACAAAAAACTTACATGTGTGGAACCAATCCGGGTGTCTAACTTGAGACTATTCTAAAAAAATATGTCTTACACTTTTACTTTTAAATTTAGTAATTTTGATTGAGCTTTAATTTAAATTGCTATTATTAGATTGTTCAAATTTAGTTTTACTCTAATTTACTAGCGGAAATAGGTGATCTCAATTTGAATTGTAGGTAAAATTCAAATTTTGTCTTACCAAACAACAATTTGAGCATTGGGCTCAATTTGAATTTAGTTTTTGAATTTGAATCTTTTGATAAAATGTCTACTTAATCTGTTAGCACGTTAGTTTTCATCTTCATTTTACTGCTAAATGGCATAATTTTTGGACACTCCATTTGTTGTCAATATTTTGAGATTTTTGGTTCCTTAGATCCCAAATATATATATATATATATCAAAGGGTCCCCACAATCTCTCTTTTTCTATAAAGTTAAACTTATTATTTTTTGTCCAAAAATAATGTTTAAATGCCTTAGCGTAAAGTTAACTATGATTGTTAACAGGGGTGTTCGTGAACTCCGTCAATCCTTGAAATCCGCTAAATCTAATCTAATCTAAATGTTTTGGATTAGATTGGAAAGAGTTTTGGATTAGTTATAAATTAAAAAATCCTAATCCAAAGGTTTTGGATTAGATTACAGATCAAGAAATTCTCAATCTATCTAATATGTCAATCAGAAACCCATATATATATATATAATTTGGAATTGTTTTGGAGTTTTAGTGAATAATAATATTTTATTTTCAGTTTTTATTTTTTTTTTTTGTATTTTTAAGAAGACTTGACTTTAAGTTTTTATTAAAACTAGTTTGTCTTAATGATTTGTTGTAAAAAATGTAGTTGTATTAAGCTTTTTTATAATATGGATTGTTTATTTTAATTTTTGATATTCAAAAAATTAGCCTTTAATATTCTTATTTTTAAAGATCATAGCTTAATCTATAAATTTATGAATTCAATCCGAAGGTTTTGGATCGAATTACGGATTGAGATTTTTGTAATCCAAAGGTTTTGGATCGATTGCGGATTGAGATTTTTTAAATGTGAAAGGTTTGGATTGGATTGCAGATTAATGCTTAATCGGTTAAATCTAATTCGTAAACACTCCTAATTATTATCGACAACAAAGTGATTAATCACAAACTAGGAAAAAAATAAGAAATTCATAAATATTTATTTCATTATATTTTGGGTAAGTAAATTCCAAATCATAATGATGTAATTAATAGCAGTATAACAACAATTAGTTGTTCAAATACATATTTTTCTTTCTTGAAGATCTTTAATTTATTTGAGGACAATAAAAAAAGTATGTAATTAGACAATATATAATTGGGCAGTTAATTGTTATATTACTGTTATTTAGTAGTATTTTTTGAACTAACTTATTTAAAATACAATAAAATGGATGGCTAATTTCCTCAATGACATATGTGATTTTTTTGGTTTATAACTAATCGCTTTGTTATCAATAATTATAATAATTAACATTTTGTTACGGCATTTAAAAATTATTTTTAGACGTAAAAGTTATACTTTCAAAAAATAAATGAGAGTTTTTGGGATCTTATTGTGTTATATATATATATACATACACGTATATATATACTGACTACAACAAATTGCCCTTACTTATTAGAAAAAATACACATACATATTATAATTATCTTGACATTAGTATTTGTAATAATAGTATATACATGTTAGATTCATATTATGTTAAAGTATATGAATGCCACTTGATTGCAAACAAATTACTTCATTTTTTTTCTTCCTCCAGCCATATATAAAGGCAATCGATCGTATACATATACCTTGTGTACTGCCGGCATCCGATAGAGAAACAAATCGGATTCAAAAAGGTGTATTCATATAAAATATACAAGCAGTGTGCTCCTTCAATATGAAGTTTACTTACATGCTGTCTGGTTGAGAGAGATCCGCACACAATTCAGGTGTGCAACAAAGTGCCGTAAATCAGCATGCCTTTTCGATACCAGTGGAAGGTATTTTTCCTTTTTCTTCTTCTTCTTCTTCTTCTCCTCACCATGCCTTTTCAATCAATTCTTCTTCTTTTTCTTTTTCTTCTTCTTCTTCTTCTTCATTCTATCTACGTAACTTCTTCTTCTTAAAAAAGAACATTTTATATTTGTATATACTAACATTAAAAAACAATGGTTCTTGACAAGTACTATTTGGTAGATTCTATCTATGCAAATAAGGGTTACATACTTACACCATATCAATGAACCACCTATCATTTACAAGAGTACATAAAACCTAGCACCAGTTTTCATTCTACTGAAGGGTTGTTTAACTTCAAACACTCGTCATTTGAGAATTGCATCGAGAGAATCATTCATGTTTGGAAGGCGTGCTTTACAATTTTAAAGCATATGAACAATTATACTATAGAGAAGCAATGATTCCAATAGATAGTGCAATAGTCTATAATTTCATCAAAATATTCACCAAAGAGGATAGCGACAATGAGTTTGAGAGGGAAGACATTAAACCCATGCTGCCTTTCAATAATAATGGAGCTTTAGTATTGGTGTTACAACAAGAGAACAATAAATTTGATGATTAAGGAAGAGGTTCAAAGTTATGAGATTGTGCAAGAGTAAATATATACCATGGTTGCAATAATGAGGAAAAATTATTAAATCTATAGGTTTGAAAAAAAAACTTAAAAAAAACAAATTAATTTTGATCATCCAAGTTTTTTTTTCTTGTTTACTTATATGCTTTGTAATTGTTTTCCTTCTGATTTAAAAATCATTTTTCATGGAATTATTTTGTATTACTAAATTACTTCTTTATTCATATAGAAATTAATTATCTAATTAAATATTAGCCAATAAAAAATTACATATTCAACTCTTACTTTTGAGTTCAAACTCTTTAAACATCCAAACACAATTTTTGAACTAGTTTTGGTTTAAATTCACGTTTTAAGATATATACCAAACACTAGTTTAAACTCACATTGTTGGCTCAAACTCACATTGTTGGTTGAAACTCATCAGTTCAATCCACAATTGTTAAACACCGTATAACCAATCAAAATAAGGTAAACAGTTAAAGTGACAAAGAAATCCTCGTATTAAATAAATTATGCTATATACAGAAATACATATAAAGAAAAGATTAATGAAAAGAAAATTATGATAAATTCATGATTAACAAAATAAATGTAAAAAATTATTATAAGAATTTATAACTATATGTATGAGTACAAAACATAGGACCATTAGAATAAACTAAAATTGACCTTTTATTTCCAATAGAATATATCTTTTTTATGTAAATATAAATGGTTTAAGTGTTCATAACTAATAGAAAATACAAACTGGAAATAACATTTAATCTCAAAAAGACTATATATTTCTGTATGTAAATGGTATAAATGTTCGCAACTAGCGGTTTACATAAATAGCACTCATATATTTGCTAAGAAAAAACGCAAATGAATGACGTATATTAAAGAATTTTACATTTTCATTACGATAATGCTACTATTATCAAGTAAAAAAGAATTAAAAAAATTTCATAAGTTCATTAACGACAGAATACATGACTAAGTGTTAATGACAAACCAAATGACAATCTTTTTATGACGAAAATATAGTAATAATAACGGAAAGTGCAAATACAAGCATAAATGACAAAAGCGTGAATGTGAGCAATATCATAAAAAATAGAAGTTTTATAATAATAACAGAATTAGTAGAAAAATTTAAAGTATTTAAAAATACACCAAAGGCTGAATATGAGTGTGATTAAAAGAAATTATTAAAAAAATATTAAATATGTATACGACAATGTGAATATAAACATTATTATAAAAAATAAAAGTTATCACCTAATCTAGGGGCTCCATACAATTGTACATGCATGTCACAAGTCAAACTTAACTCAAATCTAGATCTAAGCTATACTCTATAAATCCTTACATTAACTCCTCATTGAGAGATGGATGTTCTTTTCTTGCCAATTTCGACCTCTCTGCTTGCTTGTCAAGATTAGTATATTGACTTATACAATACCCATAAAAGACAACTAATATTTCCTTTAGTCTATGGCCTTCTCTTCTCTTGTAGGTCAAACCATACTAGACAAGGTACAAAGTTTGACCACCATGTGATGCCGTACATGGTACATATTTCATGGTTTGGCATCAACAAATATCCTTCCCTTTATCTTTATCTATACCTTTTATGTTTGTATACTATTTGGTGCAAACTCATGTAGGACTTTGTACATTATTCTTCCTCCATGTACAACTATCCTCCCTCTTTGCAACTTTTTAGCTTCTCTCTATTTGACATGCGGCAACCACTCCCGTCTTTTGAAAAAAAAAGCACAAGAAAAAAATAGAAATTGTCTCAAGCCAGGCATCCAGATTGGTCCAACACATGTAAGTTTCTTCGTTTATAAATGTAAGTTTGCTATATGTTTGTGTAACATTCAACTTATTTAAATTTCACATCCAAACTTACATGTGTTGGACTGCATTTAATAAGTGTTACTTGTAGATAAATTGAATGTACACAAATGCACAAATAAACTTACATTTGCAAACAAAAACTTACACGTGCAAAACTACTATGGGAACTTAACTTAAAATATGTCTTAACTCTTACTTTTTAAATTAATAACTGTGATTGAGCTTTAATTTAAATTGCTATTATTAGATTATTCTAATTTTGTTTAGTCAAATTTACTAGCCGAAATAAGAAAAAAGGCATGAATGGAAGACTTCTTGAATCACAACAGGCCGTAATTGTTTACCTGGGACAAGGATTGAGATAGGGATAAATAATCCTAGTCCTATGTTTGATGGTGGATTTTTACTGGATCAATAATTCATTGACCGAAAAATAGTTCCCCATTTGTGGGATTAATAATTCTAGCAAAACAAATGTGTAGTAATCCCAGGTCAAGAACTAACAGTTTTCCCCGAGCCCATTACTAACAAACGTAACCTAACTCCTATAGCAAGTCAACTTTCAACTCCGACGATGACGATCGTCACAACGGTGAAGGTGATGACGCCGTTAACATTGACGATGAAAACTTTTAATTCCTCCCCTTTCTCATGACTGCAATAACGATCGAGCACCACTTCACCCATGGCAACGACTAAGCTCCATTGCCTTCCTGACAATAATGGTGAAAGCTCTGGTTCCCTTATGACAACAATGAGGGCCGAGATTTGCTCCCCCCATGACGCCGATGTAATTCTGCTTCTGTCGTGATGGAGTCTATGCTCTAATAACTCTATAAAAAAGAGAGTTATTGTACACTTTCTATGCATTTAAAAGGCTAGTTCTAGAGGTTTTAGTTTTTTTTTTATTTTAATCTATTTAATTTTAGTTTATTTTGAATTTATTTTAATTTAGGTTGTATTTAGTTTAATTTCATTTAGTTGTTATTAATTTCATTTTATTTAGTTTCCTTTTTATTTATTTATTTCTTACTTGTGTAGATAAATTAGGTGAATTGGGAAACTTTGCAATAAGGGATTTAAAAACGCAAAATAGAGTAAGAATTTAAAATTTAAAATTTCAGAGCTAAATCCGCAGTCGAGTTCTTCAGCACTTGCCACTCGCTCACGGAGCAGTCGGATCAAGTCCTAGGAGCACTTGATGCGTGCATGCAATCTAATCCGAGAATGGCACGTCGGTTGCATACTGCCGCACTATACCCACTCACCACACGCCACCTATTCTGCACTAGGGATTAGCACATGTTTTCCTGTGCTCTGTGTTCCATGGAGTCTCTATGCGATCTTCTTCTTCGTCCAACCACGTCTCACCACGTCGACAGCTGCTTCAAATTAGCCAAGATCATCGAGTCAGTAGCCGCCACGTGGTATTATGATCAGATTTCTAACTTTTTCTATTACTACCTCTGCTAGCGAAAAGGAGAAGAAAAATAAAGAAAAAATGAGGTTGCCTTTAATAGTTGCATCAGATCTGAATCCTGGAACATTGACCCATGAGCTCAGTGCCTAGGCACTCAAACACTGGCGCTGCGGTGCCCAAACACAAATTAAAAAATTTTCCTTCTTTAAATTTTACCCATTATTTTTTATCTACTCAAAGCCTATAAATAAGATATTTTTAGGTTGTTTAAAGGAGGCCTAATCCTCCAAACTAGAGAGCAGGAGAGAAATACACATAAAATTTTTATTATCATTTTATTTTTCTCTTAAGTTTTGGAAATTTGTTTTCAATAAATTCAAAAGAAAAGACAACTTGAAAATCAAGAAGAGGAGATTGAAAATTAGAGAGTAAAGCATAGATTATTGTGACACCTATGTATAGGTTTTTCTTTCTAATTTTCTCCCCTCTTATCTTTATAAATTAAGATGTTGAAACTCTTGATTTGTGTTTATTTATTTTATTTATAAATTAATTTTCTTTTGCTAGGGTTTTGATTTAGCCAATACTATGATAATTTAATTTTATTTACGTTTTCTTTCAGAGAATTTATTTTCTCTAAGAGTTTGTTATTTATAATTGTTGTTAATTTTATTGTTCTTAATGTGTTTGAATTTCTGGCTAATATTTGATTCATTTTGAAGACTTAGATTGAAATCCTAGCAAGAGATTTTTAAAAATAGCTTCTAGTAAAATTGACTATAAGGTGCATGCGACGTCATGCAATAATAGTATAACTTTTATGAATAATTGAGAGAATCATAGATCGTAATAAGTCTTTAGGGTGACAGAATTCAAATCAAGTGATAGTAGATTTACATGCTAAAAATATTCTTAATATCATCCCCAGTACGAATATTAAATAATTTAAGATTTCTCATTCTAACACATGATTAATAGGCGATATTAATAAAAATAAGAAATTACATTAGATTAGTTTTAGTGAAATTGAATGCCTAGTCTTTATTTATTTGAGTAGTTTTTTATATTTTGTTGTATGATTTTTTCTATCTTATTTTTGGTTGTATAAATAATTTTAGAGTTAACCAATTTTGGTATTTAACTAATTAAAAGTAATCCTTGTGGAAAGGATACTTTCTCGTCAATTTATTACTTGTTGTGATTCGTGTATCTACAAAAATTCACATCAAGCTTCGCTTCTATGCAACACCAACCAAGCTCTTCCTTTCCCCTGTGACACAATGGATCTTGCTTCTCCTCTTCCCTTCTTTAGCCTTCCCTTCCTTGCTGAGGTCCAAGCTCAAGCACATTATCCATAAGCCATCCTCTGATTCAAAGTATTTTTGGGATTTAATTTTTCTTTTATTATTTATTTATCGTTTTTATTTTTTTTAAGAAAAGAATCTTACTATAAAGTTTGTTTTGTATTCACATCAGTTAATAATTAGTTTACTAAATTTATTTTTTAAAATAATTATATATAATTTAGTCTAGTCCGATGATGTACTAGACACATAAAAGGATCAACATAATCTAATCCAATCCAATCCAATCTATTCCTAATTTGTAATCCAAATTAGTGTATCAAATAGGACCTTAATGATTGTATAATTTAGTTGACTTCATGCTCCATAATGTACATTGAAAAAAAGTTACAAAAATAATTATATGAGAAATGTGTCTAAGATATACGAAAAAGGTATAACAAGTAAGAACATATACAAAGTTTCTAAACGAGACCTTTTGTGTAATTATTTATAATTTTCTTAACACTTAAGTGTCGTTCGATATCACTTTTTTAAACTTTTTTTTTTGTTTTTTTAAACATAAAATGGAAAATATCAAAAACATGTTTAGTGATATCATTTATGTTTTTTATTTTTTTTAGACTATTATTAATTTTTTTTGAAATTTTGAAGACAAAAAATTCTGTGTTTTCAAAATTTTTTAAACAAATCTTTTCAAAGGTATGAATCTCTCTCCTCTCTAATGTGTTTTCCTTTCTCTGTTCTCTTCACTTCGTTGGTTGCTCCGACGACTGCGGATTTTTGTAATGCCATTTGTGATGAGATATAAGAAGAGGCACAGCCCAGCTTGTCCCTCCTCTTTCCCCTGCCATTGATCTTCTTGGAAGAGGGCTTCTTGTCGTTGTTCAAGTGGTCCTCAAAGGCCTCGATGACGTGGTGGATGAACTAATGGTTAGGCGATGAGTCCCACCACACCCAATAACTAGTGTAGCAGTCAAAGCAATCGCAGTCAAACATCGGAGGCTTATGACCTCGTCATGTTAGACATATATGCCCTAAAGAGTAAAATGTTGTAATATGTTTTTAGAGACATATTATCAATAAAGAATTTATTTTTTATTCATATATTAAATGTTGTCCTTTTTACATTCATATTTGTTGAATGTATGTTAAGCAAACAAAAGTCTGAGACTATCAGTCTAAACATTTAAGAATCAGATATATGATAGACAGATTATACAAAAACATGACTCTAAAGATGATGGTCTAAATCATACGATTCGTAATCGAGGAAATAAAGTTGAGCATTTTATTCATGCTAAGATTGTTACGTTATCTACATCCCTGATGAGAGATGGCTTGTCTTGGCCATTGGAGTTGGACTCTATAAATAGAAATATTGGTACATTGTCATAGGTAACGATGTATTGGATTGAGACATAAAGTGAAATTGATTTGGATTAATAATTTCATCTATGCAAATCAATTCACTTTAGACAATCATATGTATTGTATCTTAATCCTAAAATGACTAACGGGCTCATTGCTTTGACTTATGCCTTTTGATGTACGAAAGGGTGACATTCTGACTTTGTGATGGTATGCATACTGATACGTTGGAGATATGACTCTTGATAATGTAGATTTGTTATTCATAGATATAGAGTCCATAGCTTCTCTTTAGGAGTAATTGATATCCTTTTATATACGTTATCCTGTAATTAAAAAACTAGATCACTTAACCATTTGGATGCATAAGTGTAACCGAATGGTATACTGTCATTAGATGGTAAGTTTTCTAATGGTGAGATAACAGAACATAAGATAAAAATAATCGGGAAGGTAAAATAAAATTTGTCCTTAAGCCGTATATGAATATCCTATAGGGATACGATATATATGATATGTCGTGGACACTTAACTAATTTGGAGCTTTATGATTTTATATAGTTTGAGAATGCAGCTCTAGCTTTTAGTGGAGTAGCATTAAAGTTGATAATTATAAAATGTGTACTTAGGATATTATATTTTATAATTATCAAAGCTTGAACTATATAGGTCCATTAGGTCCCTTTTGCTAGCTCATAATAAATCTTGTAATGATATGGCGTGCTTTTCTAATAAATTTGTGACTTATGTTAAATTATTAGATTAGTTAAAATTTGATAGAATCAAATAATTTATGTTTGTTTATTAGTTGAATTAATTTTGTAAATTAGTTCAAAATAAACTTGTAGAATTATCGAGAATATTTATTTTCCATGAGATTATCTAGATATGACTGTTTTAATTAGATAACTTTTCTATTGGGTTATTTGAATTAAAATTGAGGCTCTGTCTAAAGAATCTTGGGTGGGAAATAGAAGACTCTTAAGGATCATATTATCATAAGTTTGGCAAGCCAATCAGTTAATTTGGCCTACCAATGAAGTAAGTTCGGCGGGCCGCTCCGTTAGTTTGGTCTGCTAATCTAACGATAATTTGATCACATGTTTGTGACTCAATTTTATTAGAAGTTGATTCAGATTTAAATTTTTCAAGCCTTATCTAGTAATGACTAACCTTGGGTCTGACCTCTATAAATAGGGAGTGAGTTTTTTGAGTTAGATTAGTTAAGAAGTTAAGAGTGAGTACAACAGTGTTAGATACTTTGGAACTTCCTAAGAGCTATTCATAATCACGAACCTTTGCTCTGGATCATCTCAATTGGTTAGAAGGAGAGTCATTGAGAAGAGCTGTACGACGTGTGCCTAAACACATTCTGATCGTGGATAGAGAATAGCAAAGAAGACCAATTAGTTTAAGCTCTTTCGAAACATTCTTCTAGTCATTGATTGCAGAAGCTCTTTGGGATACAAAGGTTAGTAAGATCTAATTAATTTATGTATATAGCATGTCAAACTTGTGTTTTAAAAAAGACTCTGAATTTTGAATTTTTAAAATTTCGCTACATACTTTTTTTCCAACAATTGTTATCCAAGCCATGGGTTTTACATAAATTTACAAGTTTGTGATCATGCTATATATATAAATTATGTGATATTGATCTCTCATATGCTTGAATATTATTTTTTAAAGAGTTGGCACTCTAGGGTTTCTATATATTTATATGTTGTCAGGAGATTATGTATAGTGAATGTTTATTAATTAATTATGGTTAATTAATTATGGTTGATTAAATTATTATTTAATTATTGGTTAATTAATTAATTTATACCGGTTATGGTTCCTTAGATGTTAGAATGTGTATCTAGGTTTTTTATGTAATTAGATGTCGGTTTATTATCACTGTCTATGAATTATTATTTAATTTTAAATTTGTAAGAATTTATAATTCAATAATCATTTAGAGTGAAGACAGATCTAGAAGATAGATGATAGTGGTTCCGCTGTTTGTTTCTTGAGTCTCTAAATTTTTATGTTTTTGAATTGTTGAAAATAAGATTGGTGCAATTTTCATAGAGCTATGGGTTTTCAAGAAAAGTGCATTTTGTGGTGTAGTTTTGATTTTATTTTTAATACAATTATAAGAAACATAAAATTTTATGATGACCGAAAAAATGAAGTATTTGATCTATGGGGATTGAAGACTTAAAGATGCATACTACATGAAGACAGATACAACTAAATGATACAAGGATGAAAAATCGATAATATGTTTTGATTGATCTCTTGTAATTTTTAATTTCTTTTCGATTGATCCATCCAACTAGAGGATGGATGATAGCGGTTTCGTTGTTTGTTTCTTGAGTCTCTAAATTTTTATTTTTTTAAATTGTTGAGAATAAGATTGGTGTAGTTTTCAGAGAGCTATGGGTTTTCAAAAAAAGTGCATTTTTTGGTGTAGTTTTGATTTTATTTTTAACACAATTATGAGAAACATAAAATTTTGTGATGACCGAAAAAGTGAAGTATTTGATCTATGTGGGATTGAAGACTTAAAGATGGATACTACATAAAGACATATACAACTAGAAGATACAAGGATGAAAAATCAATAATATGTTTTGATTGATCTTTTGTAATCTTTAATTTCTTTTCTTTAGGGTGGAACCATAATATTATGGTTGTTTATTATTATTTTGCTTGTGGTTTTACATGATTGCTTTGCTTGTCCATATTACAATATGATTTGCCATATATGTTGATAACATGTCATATAAAATAGGGAGTGCCTCTCATTAAAAATTGTTCATGCTTGTTTTTAGTGGGAGAAGAATTTCAAAGAGAGGACCTATGGCCTCCATCATTGGTCCATTGGTAGTATATGGTGGTCTCGACTTCTAGAAAGGGATTTCATCATTTACCGAGTTGGATCTCTAAAAAGGATAATTTATTTTAGCATGATCTATCATTGCACACCCCTAGGTGGTGATTATAGATCACGAATAAAATAGTGGAAACAATGGTTGTATACTCAAGTTAATTTTATTATTAACCTCTCCTAAGAGCTCTATTAATAAAATTAATAGCCAAAGAATATGATTACTAATATATGCTAGATCAGTTGGGTCCTGGATGGCATATATTAATCGAAGGGAATCTGTGTTACTAATTGAATTTGGAAAGTTCCCCTTAGGCGGCTTATTGAATTTTGAGTTAGGAATTATTATTGTAAGGTTATGACATTTTTAAGGTTTTGACACATAAACACAATTGTTTGTTTACTTGATTGTGTTATCTTACCAAACTCTTAAGGAATGTTTGCTTATAATTGGTATATGATATTTATTATAAATTAAAATATCCAAAAATGCTTTATCTTTGACACTTGATAAAAACCAATTAACCGGCGAGAATTACATTAATTAGAAAAATAACCTGAATATCATCCTAGCCTTTAAGAAACCAAAATTCATGCTGACAACAATGTGTCCTCCCCACCTACCGAGGAATTCGCTAATGAGCAAATCCAAGCGTATGATCATTGGAAAGCCGCTAATGATGAGGCTCACTATTATGTTATGGCTAGCATAAATAACATGCTGTAGGCTCAACATGAAGATTATGAGACTACGAAGCAAATCATGGATAATCTTAAAGAAATGTTTAGAGGCTAAACTATAACAAAGCGGCAAGGGGCACTTTGAAAACTTTTGAACTACAAACAAAGATCGGGGATTCCTGTGAAGGAGTATATGATGTTAGTTATGGGTTACCTTGTTGAGGCTCAAGCCGATGGAGCTGATATCGATGTCGAGTCATAAATGACTATGGTTTTTGAGACTTTGTCAAAGGAGTTCATCCCATTTAGAGCGTCATACAATTTAAGCAATCGATAGGATGTGACCTTAACAAAGCTAATGAAGCAGTTATAGGATTTTAAAAATCTGATCAAGGAAACTCTATCGAGTGGTGAGGCTAACTTGACGGTTGCATCCAGTTCCAATCCTAACCCTAGGAATGGAAGGAAGTAGAAGGCTAAGAACGGGAAGTCTTCTATACTTGCAAACAGCAAGAATAAGAAGGAAAAAAAAAAAAGAACCCAAAAAAGCTCAAGTGCTTTTTCTATGAGAAGATCGGGCATATCAAGAAGAATTACAAGGACTTCCTTTCCCGAGGAGGTAGGTGTGATCTTTTGGTTATTGAAACTTGTTTGGTTGAGGAATCAAGTGACACTTGGGTCATAGATTCTGAAGCAACTAATCATGTTTGTGTTTCTTTACAAGGGTTCAAAGAAATGAGAAGTCTCCTGCAAGAAGATTTACACTTCGAATGGACGATGTATCCATGGTGTTAGCTAAAGCAGTGGGAAATGTTCATCTTTACTTTGATAATTACAGGATTTTAGTTTTGTGAGATTGTTTTTATGTTCCTAGACTCTTATTCAGTTTCTTTTGATAATAAAGTGGTGGTTTGTAAAAACAAATCTTTTATCTATGATAGATGGATGTAAAACAATCTATATTTTATCAAACCTAAGATGGACTTGCTGCTTAACACTGAGGTTAATGATAATAACTCTAAAAGACTTAAGACTTCTCATTCTAATAAGACTTATCTTTGGCATTTGTGATTAGGTCATATTAGCCTGAATAGGATTTAAAGGTTGATAAGGGATGGACCTTTAAGTTACTTAAATGTGGAATCTATACCACAATATGAATCTTGTTTAGATGGCAAAATGACCAAAAGACCATTCGGGTTTAAGGGCAATAGGACCAAAAAGGTTTTAAAATTTATGCATAGTGATGTTTGTGATAACATGAACATCTGGGCATAAGGAAAGTATGAGTACTTTGTCACTTTTATTGATGATTACTCAAGATATAGGTATCTCTACCTAATGCAACATAAAAGCAAAACTTTGGACAAGTTCAAAGAGTTTCGAGCTGAAGTGGAAAAGCAATTAGGTAAACCCATAAAAGCACTTCGTTTCAATTGAGATGGTGAATGCCCCTCTAATGAGTTCTTGAAACACTTATTAGAGAATGGGATTTTATCCCATTTGATTGCACCAAGGACTCCGCAGTAGAATGGAGTAGCTGAGAGAAGGAATAGGGCTTTCTTAGACATGGTTAGGTCCATGATGAGTTATTCATCGTTGCCTTTATCCTTTTGGGGATATACACTACAAACTGCATGTTATCTTTTGAATAATGTGCCTTTAAAATTGATTCCTCAAACTCTTCATGAGTTGTGAACAAGGAAGAAGAGATCCTTAAACCATATTAGCATATAAGGATGTCTACCTCATATCCTGTATAAGGAAGAATAAGTTGGAAACACTTTCAGAAGTTTATGTGTTTATAAGATATCCAAAAGGCACTAAAGGGGTTATTTCTATAACCCAAAGGAAAATAAATTTGTGGTTTCAACAAACACAACGCTCATTGAGAAAAGTTACGTAAACGACTTTAAGCCCTGAAGTAAAGTGGTTCTCGAGGAAATGGTGAGTGATTCAATCACTCCAAGAGTTTTGGTAGATACCAATCTGATCAATGTAGAAAAACGAATTGAGCAACAACCAAAGGGCCTTCGACGTAGTATGAGGATCGAGCGTCAACCTGATAGGTATATGTTCAATAGTGAGGCTTTTTTGGCTAAACTGGATGAACATAATAGGGATCTTTACACTTATGAAGAGGTTATGGAGGATGTTGATTCAAAGCTCTAGACAAAAGTCATGAACACTAAGATAAAGTCTATGGAAACTAATCAGGTCTGGGAACTTGTAGATCTTCCTGAAAGGGTAAAACCTATAAGGTGTAAGTGAATCTATAAAAGAAAAAGAGGAGCAGATGAAAAAGTTAAAACCTATAATGCTAGAACAGTAGCTAAAGGACACACGTAAAAGGAAGGAATTGATTTTGACAAAACCTTTTCACTTGTAGCCATTTTTAAGTCTATCTGCATTCGCTTATCCATAATTGCTGCTTTTGACTATAAGATTTGACAAATGGATGTCAAGACGGCCTTTTTGAATGGTTATCTTGATGAGTCAATATATTTGATACTGTTAGACATGTATGCCCTAAGGAGTAAAAATGTAATATGTTTTTGCAGACATTTTTATTAATAAAGAATTTATTTATTATTTATATACCAAATCTTGTCCTCTTTACGTTTATATTTGTTGAATATATGATAAGCAAACAATAGTTTGAGATTGTCGGTCTAAACCTTTAAGAATTAGGAATATGATGGACAGATTATGTGGAAGACACGATTCTTAAGGTGATGGTCTAATTCATAAGATCCACAATCAAGGGAATAAAGTTGGGCACTTTATTCATGTAAAGATTGTTATGTTGTCAATATCCCTATTGGGAAATGGTTTGTCTTGACCATCGGAGGTGGACTCCGTGAATAGAAACATTGGAACATTGTCGTAGTTGACGATGTGTTGGATCAGCATATAAAGTGAATTGATTTAGATTAATAATTCTATCTTAGCAAATCAATTCACTTTAGATAATCATTTGTATTGTATCTTAATCCTAAAATGAATAGTGGGCCCGTTTTCTTGACTTGTTTCTTTTGATGTACCAAAATGTGACACTTACATTTTAATAGTAGTATGCATGCCGGTACGTTGGAGGCATGACTCTTGATAACATAGACCTATTATTCATAGATATAGAATCCATAGCTCCTCTTTAGGAGTAGTGATATCCTCTTATATACGTTATCCTGTAATTGAAAAACTGGAGCACTCAACCATTTGAATACATAGGTGTAATCGAATGGTATATTGTCATTGGATGGTAAGTTTTTCGATGGAGAGATAATGGAATGTAAGATAAAAGTAATCGGGAAGGTAAGACAGAATTTGCTCTTAAGCCGATTATAGATAATCCTATGGGGATATGATATACTATGATATGTCATGGAGATATAGCTATATGGGCTTCGTAATTCTATATAGTTCGAGAGTGTAGCTTCAAGCTTTTAGTGGAGTAGCATTGGAGTTGATAATTATGTAATGTATATTTGGGATATTGGGTTTCATAATTCTTGAGAGTTTGAACAATATAGGTCCATTAGGTCCCCTTTGCTAACTTATAAAATCCTATAACGATACGGCGTGATTTTTCTAATAATTGGTGACTTATGTCAGATTTATCAGATTGGTTGAAATTCAAAAGAATTGAATAATTCATATCTGTTTATCGGTTGAATTAATTTTGCGACAAAATTAATTCAAGATAAACTTGTTGAATTATTGGGATCGGATAATTTTTGTCTGTTTATTAGTTAATTTAATTTTGAATAAATAAAATCAAGATAAACTTGTAGAATTATCAGGAATTCATTTATTTTTCTAGAGATTATCTAGATAAAGTTGTTTTGATTAGATAACTTTTCTATTGGGTTATTTGAATTAAAATTGAGACTTTATCCTATAGAATCTCGAGTGAAAAATAAAAGATTCGCTGAGATTTTTATCAGCAGTTTAGCATGTTGATCCTCAAGTTTGGCCTACCGATGGGGCAAGTTCAGCCTGCAGATTAGGCAGATCGGCTTGCCTATATGTGATAAAAAGATCACGCATTTTCACGCGGATTTCATCAGATATTGATCTGAATTTGATTCTAATTCAAATTTTTGAGACCTTATCTAAAAAGAACTGACCTTGACCCAACCTCTATAAATAGGGAGTGAGTCTCGTAAGTTATTTAGATCAGTTGAGAGATTAAGAGTGAAACTCTGCTGGTGAGATTCTGAAACTCCCTGAGAGCTTTTGTTCACAAATCATGAACACTAGCTTGGGGTTCTCTCAATTGGTTGGAAGGAGAGTCACCTAGTGGAAGAGCTATAAATGTGAGCCCACACTCACTCCAATCATGGATAGAGAATAGCAAAGAAAGCCAGTTGGTTGAGGTTCTTCTAGAACGTTACTTCTTTACACTGATTTAGGAAGCTTTTTGGCATTTACAAGGTTAGAAAGATCTGGTTAATTTATGCATATAGCATGTCAAACTTGCTTTTTGGAAAATACTATGTTATAAAAAAAAATTTAAAATTTGGCTGCATATTATTTTTCCAGCAATTGGTATCAGAGCTATGGTTTTACATAAATTTACGAGTTTATGAACATGCTATATGTATGAATTATGTGATCTTAATCTCTCTTATGCTTGAATTTAATTTTATAGAGAGTTGACACTCTAGGTTTCTCTATAATATTATATGTTGTTATCGATTATGTGGTGAATGTTTATTAATTAATTATGGTTGATTAAATTATTATTTAATTATTAATTAATTAATTAATTTGTACCGGTTATGGTTCCTTAGAGGTTAGAATGTGTATTTAGGTTTTTCATATAATTAGATGGCGGACTATCATCTCCGTCTAGGAATTATTATTTAATTTTAATTTTTAAGAATTTTGTAATTAAATAATCATTCGGAGAAGACGAACCTAGAAGCAGATCTAGAAGATGGATGATGGTGGTCTTAAGTATTTCCTGAGTCTCTAATTTTATGATTTCGAATTGTTGAAAATAAAATTGATGAATTGTATTAAAAATTGTATTTTCTAGAAAGGTGATTTTTGCTCGGTTGGCATACCCAACTCTTAGGATCGGTAGGCCGATGGTCGCAGATCGGCAGGTCGTCAGTGGGGTAAAAATCAGGTGGTTCTAGCAGCTATTTTTCCAACAGATACAACCAGACTGGTTCAAAATTGAGGGTTAGGAGTGTACAGTTTGTAAGCTGCTAAAGTCAATTTATGAACTTAAGCAAGCTTCCCATTCTTAGAACATAAGATTTGATCAGGTGATCAAGGCTTATGGGTCCGAACAAAATGTGAATGAACCATGTGTTTACAAATACATTAAGGATGAAAAAGTGGTTTTTCTACTGCTCAATGTAGATGACATTCTACTAATTGGCAATGACATTGGGGCATTGTCATCGATTAAATTATGGTTAACCAAGCAGTTTGACATAAAAGACTTAGGTGAAGTTAATTATGTTCTTGGTATCCAGATCTTTTAGGATGGGAAGAATAGAATGATAGCTTTATGCCAAGCGGTTTATATAGATAAAATTCTCAAGAGATTTGCAATGTAGGATTCCAAGAAAGGTAGGCAACCATCTAGGTCTAGAATTACTCTTTCTAAGTAAGACTAGCCAAAGCCTGATGACGAAAGAAAATACATGAAGAAGGTGTCTAACGCTTCGACAGTGGGTAATCTTATGTATGCTATGCTTTGTGCATGACTGGATATTAGTTATATGGTTGGGATAGTAAGTCAGTTTCAATCGAATCTAGGACCAAACCACTAGGTTACGATTAAGCATATTTTCAATTACCTGAGAAGGACTCGAGGGTATATGCTTGTATAGTTGGGTGAAGATTTAACAACTCTAGGATATAGTGATTTGGATTTCTAATCCTGTTTGGATTCAAGGAGATTGACTTCTAGTTTTGTGTTTACTCTATGCAACAGTGCCATTGTTTAGAGAGGTGCCAAGCAAGATTGCATTTCGGATTCAACAATGGAAGTCAAGTATGTGGTAGCTAGTGATACTTCAAAAGAAGCAGTATGACTCTGCAAATTCATTGGAGATCTTGAGGTAGTTCTTGGCATGGATACGGCGGTATCGTTGTATTGTTATAACACTACAGTGATAGTTAATGCTAAAGAACCAAGATTTTACAAGAAAAGTAAGCATATTCATTGGAAGTATCAAGTGATAAAGGATTTTATTGAGGGCAAGCATGTTGTTGTATGCAAAATTGCCTATGCAGACAATTTAGTTAATCCAATCACAAAGACACTAACTATGGAAGCTATGGGGATGCATGATATGTCCTATTTACTCACTTAGTGCAAGTGGGAGATTGTTAGACATATATCCCCTAAGGAGTAAAATTTTGTAATATGTTTTTAGAGACATTTTATCAATAAAGAATTTATTTATTATTCATATACCAAATGTTGTCCTCTTTACGTTCATATTTGTTGAATGCATGTTAAGCAAACAGAATTCTAACACTACAACAAATTTGAGATTATACGACCTTTATTTAACAACCGTTTCTCAAAAACCATCGTAATAAGGAAAAAAAACGCGACGAGTTACGCCCGCGAAGACGAAAACCATTGTGGTATTGGCGGGAGCTACCATGACGGTTTTTATAAAAACCGTCGTGAAAGGTGCAAGGCCTTCTACGATGGTTTTGTAAAAACCGTCGTGGAAGGCCTTTCACAATGGTTTTTTGTAAAAACCGTCATGAAAGGTACAGAGGCTTCCACGACAGTTTTTAGTAAAAACCATCGTGAAATGTTCTAAATGTTTGAAATTTTTAGTAGTCACTAAAATTTAATCTTTCACGAAGGTTAAATTTGGGCAGGAAACTAAAATTTTCAAACCTCGGGGCCTTCTACGACGGTTTTTAGTAAAAACCATCGTGGAAGGCCTTTCACGACGGTTTTTACTAAAAACCATCGTGGAAGGTGTTTCACGACGGTTTTAACTAAAAATCGTCGTGAAATATGAAGGCCTTCCACGATGGTTTTTACAAAAACCATCGTGGAAGGCCTTTCACGATGGTTTTTACTAAAAACTATCGTGAAAGATACCAAGGCTTCTACGTCGGTTTTTAGTAAAAACCATTGTGAAATGTTCTACATGTTTGAAATTTTTAGTAGTCGCCAAAATTAAATCTTTCATGAAGGTTAAATTTAGGTGGGATACTAAAAAATTCAAACCTCTTTTCACGATGGTTTTTATAAAAACCGTCGTGGAAGGTCCGAGGTTTGAAATTTTTAGTATTCTGCCCAATTTAACCTTTCATGACGGTTTTTATAAAAACCATCATGGAAGGTTTTGCATATTTGAAATTTTTAGTAGCCCGTCAAAAATTAATCTTTCACGAAGGTTAAATTTGGGCGGGATACTACAAATTTCAAAACCTTGGGACCTTCCAGGACGGTTTTTATAAAAATCATTGTGAAAGGTACCAAGGCTTTCACGACGGGTTTTTAGTAAAAACCGTCGTGAAATGTCTCGCATGTTTGAAATTTTTAGTATCCCTCCAATATTTAATCCCGTGCCAATGACATAGCTTTCCCTATTTATTCAAAATTTCTCTAACTCAAACCCACTAACTCTCAAACCCCTTTCTCTCTCCAACTCCTCTCCCACGACCTAGCCACCGATGAACCCAACCCCCACGGCATTCCACCGACTTTGACATTCCTCCATCACTCTCTCCATGACCTACTTAACAAACCCGATACCATTTGCCACCGTTCATCCTCATCCCTTGACATTCTACCTACTCCACCATCGTTCGACTCGTCCTTTGTCGTTTCACCAACTCATCGCCTTTGGTAAATTTCAAACCATTACTTTTAGTTTTAGAATTATTGTTAGTTCTAAACTTAGCATTATTTGGTTATTTTAGTGTTATTTACCTTTAGTTTTAGTTTTAACATTAGTTATATTAATTTGTTTTTTGCCATTTAGTATGTGTTACTTGTATTTGGTGTTTGAAAGAACTTTGAACAACATTTAGCATTTTGGTGTGAGAATAGGTTACTTTTTATGTGTTTGTGATGCCTAAGTATTATTGTGATACCCACCACATGTTTGGAGATTTTTGGAGATTTTTTTTACGGGAACACAAAATTTTCATGACGGTTTTTTAAAAAACCATCGTGAAAAATTGGTATTCCACGACAGTTTTTGTAAAAACCGTCCATCGTGGAAGGTGCAAGGCCTTTCACGATAGTTTTTAGTAAAAACCGTCGTGAAAGGTGCAAGGCCTTCCACGATGGTTTTTATAAAAACCATCGTGGAAAGCCAATTTTTTACAACAGTTTTTACTAAAAACCGTCGTGAAAGGCCTTCCACGATGGTTTTTATAAAAACCGTCGTGGAATGCCAATTTTTCACAATGGTTTATCAAAAAACCGTCGTCGAAAATTACTACATTACAACCCCTTCCCGCGTCAATTTTTATATTACACGACGGTAAAAAACTGTCGTGAAAACTCCATGTCGTACCATGACTGAAGTTTTCATGACGGTTTTTTAACCGTCGTAAAATTTTTCCACGACAGTTATAAACCATCGTGGAATCCACAATTTGTAGTGGTGTAAGACTGTCAATCTAAACCTTTAAGAATAAAGCATATGATGGATAGATTTTGTAGAAAACATGATTCTAAAGGTGATAGTCTAAATCATAAGATCCGCAATCAAGGAAATAAAGTTGGATGCTTTATTCATGCTAAGATTGTTATGTTGTCTACATTCTTGACGAGAGATGGCTTGTCTTGGCCATCGAAGTTAGACTCTGTGAATAGAAACATTGGCACATTGTCATAGGTGATGATGTGTTAGATCGGGATATAAAGTAGAAATGATTTAGATTAATAATTCCATCTATGCAAATCAATTCACTTTAGACAATCATATGTATTGCATCTTAATCATGAAATGATTAATGGGCCCGTTGTTTTGACTTATGTCTTTTGATGTACACCAGTGTTAGATACTCTAAAACTCCTTGAGAGCTATTGTTCACAATCACGAACCTTTGCTATGGGTCTTCTCAATTGGTTGGAAGGAAACTCACCTAGAAGAGCTGCATGATGTGTGCTCACACACATTCCGATCATGGATAGAGAATAGCAAAGGAGTCTAGTTGGTTGAGGCTCTTTTGAAACATTCCTCTATTCATTGATTGTAAGAGCTCTTCAAGATACGAAGGTTAGTAAGATCTGGTTAATTTATGTATGTAGCATGTCAAACTTGTGTTTTGGAATATACTATGATTTAAAATTTTTGAAATTCCACTGCATACTTGTTTTTCCAATACGTCATTGTTACCCAAATTCTGAGCTTTCTTAGACAATTTCTTCTTCGATTTTGACGAAGAAAAACATGAAGAAAAAGGATTTTTGAGAGACTTGGAGATCATATAAGCAAGAATCTCATAGTCTTCTAAATAGAGAATGGAAGCTAGAGTGAGGATAGCCACCAGGAGAAGCTACAGCATTAAGAGAACAACTTCTCTGTTGTTTGAAGAAGAAGATAGAGTTAGGTGAAATTTGCCTTCGTACTTTATCTTTTTGGTTTTGCTAAGAGAAAGAGAGAGAGAGAGAGAAAAAAGGGAAGGTTTATCCTTTTCAATCAATGGAGGTCGTTCTGTTGGTGTGGTGTGGTCTGGTGAGTTTTGCTTTAGAGAGAGAAAGAGATAAGAGAGAGAGGAGAGAGAGTTTTACTTTCAAATATCTATGGTGTAAAGATGCGCACGTGTAGTGCTCATACTTTTTTTTTTCTTTTCCCTTTTATGAAGGATTTCTTTCTTCCTCTTTTGATAAGAATTTTGTAGTTACCTAGTTGTTTGGACAACTACAAGCATTTTCGTACTTTTTTAGGTAAAATGTTGATATTTTTTTAATGATAAGAAACATAAAAAAAAACATGGGGATATTTTTTGCCCCAAAAAATGCTAATGTTTTATCAAGAAAAATCTTTTCCATCTTTATGCATTTTATTTTACACTACTTAGAAAACAATAAGCTCATCTTATATAGAAGTGCTACATTTATTAGATGTGATGTCCTATTTGGGTGATCTCAGACGAAAACACCGCCGTCGAACACTTTTTTGACTATCGAAATCTTTTCTTGATATGGGTTGTGCCTAAAGGGATACCGAGCTTGTAAACAATGCCATTTCATCCCCAGCCTATTACGTTACCAGTGTCAATGACTTTGCCATGTCGAAAATGGATAGTTCAAGTTTTTGGAAGAGCATGACTTCCCATGGTGGGCCCATCTCTATGTTACCATCGGCTTCAACATCACTGTCGTAGAGTTCACTGGTTCCACATCTTTTGGCGCCAATGATGATGTAGAGCGCCACCAGGAGGAGGACTCTAGCAGTGCAGAGGAGGACGATCATGGCCCAACTTTGACAGCAAGTCCATCCTAACCCTGACCTCGACACCGACCTTGGCTATCAAACTAATCCCAACTTCGACCTCGACTAGGGACGTCACTCATATCCCGTCCCTTCCTGATTCTAAATTCAAGTTCAAGTCAATTATATTGATTTTTTGTTTAAAAAAATATATAACAAAATTTGTAATCAAACATATTTTTTTTATTTTTTAAATAGAAAACAATAGGAATTACCAAACGTGTTTTTTGTTTTAAAAAATAAAAAATAAAAACAAGATAAAATATTTTTATTTTTCTATTTTAAAAAACAAAAAATAAAAATAATACCAAATAGACCCTTAGCGTTTGGCAATATTGGTCCAAACTAATGATTTGAATTATTACTATATAAAACAAAAGTAAGCTATAATACAAATCTCTTACATTCTATAGTGTTTTGAACCAAAATGGTTGGGCCTATAAGTTGGAACCACTGTTGCCAAACACACTCTTAGAGCCCGTTTGGGATAGCTCATGCTTCTACTTTTAAGTAGTGGAAGAAAAGAAGCATAAGTTGGAGCTTTTTAATAAGTGTTAGATAGTCCTAAAAGTACTTTTTGATTACTGAAAAGCTTTTGAATCTGTTTGGCTAAATAAGTCAAAAATTCTTATTGCTATAAAAATTAATATAATGTAAGGATATAGATGTAATTTGTAATTTTTTATTCATAAATATAAGATTAAGAAGGTAAATTAAAAAAGATTTTCATGAGTAAAGAGATGGCTTATTCCAGATTTGCTATACAAGCCAAAAGCCTAAATAACTTACCCCTTTAAATAGGCTCAAATATAGCTTTTGGGTTGAATAAGCCAAAAAGATTTTAAGTTAAGAGGATGAGGGTAATAGCAGGATTTGAAACCTTTTGAAATAAATAGTAGGTTTTGAAATTCTTTGTAGTAAATAGCAAATTTACAATATAAATAATTAATTTACTGTGAAAATAGAATTATTTTCATTGTAAACAAGGGGTAAATAAGTTATTTGCATATTAAATCTATTTGCTGTATAAATAAGAATTAGTTACATTGTAAATGAAAATGTAAATAAATTATTTTCACTATAAATTTGTTGTTTACTACAAATATTTTCAAAACCTACTATATACTACAATTAATTTTAAAAGAGTGATATTTACTATAACTGTCCTTTTAAACATTCTAAATGGGACCTTAATAATAATCTGTCGCAACTCTTGGGCCTCTCTCGCTAAGTTTTGGGCCAACTCAACTAATAAGACACTGATGCTGCTAGAGAAACAAATGAATCAAAAATAGAAACCCTATTTGGTTTTGTTCTAAAAAATTTTTTAAAATGTTTTTGTATGTTTTTTGAGATAAAAATCTTAAAAACAGTCTTAACACAATTCTCAAAAAATTTTTGTTTTTTAAAATAAAAATATTTTCACTTATTTTAAAAATAATATTAAACAGATAGAAAATCTCTTACCTTTTTTTTCTTCTCTCTCTCTCTCTTTTTTAATCCTTTCACCCTTTGCTAGTATAATAGAGTAGATTTATTAGATTCGCTGGCAGTACATAAGCTGTACTATTTTGGGCAATGTATGTGTAAGTAGTGAGAACCGATAGGTAATCCATTTTGATTAGTAAAAAATGGTGAATCTAACTCAGTGTACCATCCGATCATGGTTTTGACTCCTTTGAGTTCTTAAAGAAATTAAAAAAAGCTTTGCTCTTACTAATCACATCAGGTAGGCTGGCACATGTTGTCTTAAATATTCAATCTGCCTCAATCATTCAAGCCTTGTTACTGTTTTAAGAATCTTGTCACAAGGAATAAAAAAATTATCCTATTGTGTTCATTAAAAACAATTACCACCAGCATAGAGTTTTGATTAGTTAAATTTTCATTGTATATTGTAATTTGTTGAAGTATCATACTTTTTCTTAATTTGACATATATAGCTCATGTGAGCTGACGAGTTTTAGGTTAGGGTATAATTTTTGTTTCTAGCCAAAAAAGATAATTCGACTAGAAATTAAGTAACAAGCGAGTAGGCCAAAAGAAAGAAGAAAACAATGCAGCAAGCTACCAAGAGAAAAGGAAAGAGGCCAACGTTAGGGAAGATACTAACAATGTGGCCCCTGGGACACAAAGAAAAGCTAGCCTTCTAACGACCAGAAACCGCCCCTCCGGCCGATTAGGGTTTTATTATTTTTTTTTTTTGCTAAAAATCCGCCCAATTAGTTTGTGTGCTTTTTTTGTTCCAGCTTCTTCACCAGAAGTGGGAGGGGCTGAAATGTTGTGCATTGACGCACACATCCGTCCAATTAGTTTGTGTGCATACAACAATGATGAAAATATTGATACGAAAATATTGATGGAAATTAACATAGAATACATAAAGTAATTTTAAAACACTTTATTTTTAAATAAGACTTTAAGAAACTCTAAAATTGTCAATAATACATAATTTAGATGAAACTTTCATAAAAAACACTAAGTATGTGATAAGTATGAATGGTAAAAAGAGATTATAATATGATAAATGATAAACATATGATTTCAAATTGAGTAGAATAATTCAAAGTCAAGATTAGAAAACATTAGTACTATAAAGAGCTTCTAGAAGGTTCAAATGTATTTGGAATACCTTTTTAGTTTAAACAATAATAATACCAAGACAAGGAATTGGAATTTTTTTACCTAATTCTAAACATACCATACATATCTCTTGATTTCT
Source organism: Artocarpus hirsutus (assembly GCA_946598075.1). Taxonomy (NCBI): domain Eukaryota; kingdom Viridiplantae; phylum Streptophyta; class Magnoliopsida; order Rosales; family Moraceae; genus Artocarpus; species Artocarpus hirsutus. The sequence goes on along the minus strand of CAMOHE010043311.1, from coordinate 5,921 downwards.
ACCCACTATCTCTCCATGTTTAGAAATTGTGAATTAACCCTAAGGCTAAGGAGTAAAGTTGGTATAAAGTAAGAAATAATATCAACTTCTTCACTTCTCCTGTCCTCCTTTAGTCTTATTACCTCACATATTTGGTCATCCTATTACATAAAGTTCATCATGATTTAAGATACACATAAAAGTAAATGAAAACAAGAATTTTATAATATTGACAAGTGAATTTATAAAAGATTATATTAAGAAATAAATATAAAAGACAACATAAATTTTATAACATTTCAAAAGTAAATTAGAAAAATAAATATAAAAAAGGATTTTATATCGATATCTGCGTGTAAATTTCTGCAAAATTTCCTGATATTTTGTTATTTAACACTATAATTTTTACGAAAATCGATATTTCCATCAAAATATCGAAATCGGTGGATATTTCTATAGAAATTTTTAGATATTCTACAGAAAGGATACAATACTCCTTTTTTCATGTCGGTACTTCCAAATATGAAAATCACATTTGAAATATCAATGGAAATGCCGATTTTTCAATCTTTGTGTACATCAATGCACAATATTTCTGTAACTTACTGACGTCACAGATGTCATTACATTCGTTCCTTAATATATCTATTTAGAGTTATAGTAAACTATTTGATAAAAACATAATATAGAAAACATACCCAGGATCCATGCATACATTTTTTTTTACATCAACATAAAATATATTACCCAATTGTAATAAATTACTTTATCATAAACACTCTTTAAATAGCTGATCAATACCAGCACAGGTTGAATAAACTTTTTAAAATGTCTTTGAAAATTTACTTTCACAGTTCGGTAGGCCAAACTCGATCGGCTGTCCGAAGGTCAACCTTTGGCAAGCCACCCGAGGCTCTGCAAAACAGGGTTCAAAAATCAATAAGATCGACAGGCTGGTACAGAGTAATCTGTAGGTCGATTAATTTCTTCAGCAGTCTGACCAGTTATGGTTAACAGGCCGACTAACAGTTAAAAATAAAAAATTAGTATCAAACAAGTTCTAATACCTTAAAGTGCGGAAGTCAAACATACTCAAAAAGAAATAAAATAAAAATAAAACATAGTTCATAAGTTTTAAAACTTCTTTTTTTGGCATTTTTCATTTTCAATCCATCTTACTTAGCTTATACGCCTTTTCTTGCCCTCCATCTATTCCATTATATTCTTACCCTTATCTACAACATGATATAAAACTGAATAAGCTAATGCTTAGTAAGTACATTTATATCTCACATCTTAAAACATTTTATGAACATCATCATCATCATCATCATTATAATAGTGCACTAGGCACAATTTCATAAGGAACATATCTTTCATTACATTGTCCATATTAAAACTTAATTCATTTTATCTTAAGGGCCCAAGTGTTGCACCATAATCATCATTGTAGGCGTGTCGTCATGAGATGAGAAGCGTAGCTAATCCTAAACCAAACATGACATCACAACATATCATAACATAACATTGGTGTGCAACACTTATTTAGGTGATACATATACACATATTTAAACTTTCATGCCTTGAAATACGTCATCATCATACTTGCATAACTTTTTGAACATAAAAATCTTTCATAAGTAATATTTAAATGAAATGATCATAAAATTATCATAGATATCATCATGAACAGAATTTCAAACCTTTATAAAACATATCATGTTGCATGTGAGAATGTACTTAGTTGTATAGCTTACTTAACCTTAATTGAATTGTAGGTGACGTCACCGTAGTCTCGATGTGCTCATTCCTTAGTGTGTTCATGCCATACATTTATTTAAAGATACATAAAATTAATATTTATTTTCATAGAATTAATTATCACCATATAACGTCATCCATTCCATATAACATCACACATACATTCATCTCTTGCAAACATAATTCATAATATGCTTCCTTAACCATAAATCATTAGAACAAAAATATTTTTATCAACAAAAATATTTTCTAACCTCCATGAATTTATAACTCAATAACTCAACATTCACACTCAATTTGGGGCACCAAACTTGGCAGGAACCAAATTAATACATAAACATATTATCATGATCTTTCATTGGTCATAAAAATTCCATTTGATGTTTCAAATAAATCGTACAATCATACTCATAAAATCTGCCAGCCATTACCAAAACAGTGAACAATTCTAACTTACATTCACATAATAAATTATCTATATCCTAAAATAATTCCATAAAAATACTACATATAATAGACAAATAAAATTACAATATAGCCAAAAATCACCTTTTAATAAAATTCAAACCATCCCAAAACCTGCATTGGAAGACATGAACAAAATGACTTTCAGCATATTAGGCAGTGAGTTGCATACATTTTTCATATTCCAATATTTAAAACAAAATTATTTAGACTCCAAAACTCATATGGCAACCTATTAACATATAATTACAGTACCACAAAAATCCTTGTCACCAAATAAAATCATTTAGTCGTACGAAAACATCCAACAACAACAAGTCTAACAATTTACTGATAAAGCTGTTTGAAAACCTAGTCTTAATGAAAATTTAATAACACATAGAATTTTCGTCAAATCATCACCAAACTTTCCAATCCATAAAATAACATATAAATGAACATATTTGCCAAATTTTGTGCAAAAGAACATTCATTTGTATTATGAACAAAACCTATATTTTTGTGCAACACAACCAAATAGCAATAATTTACTATGAGTGACAGAGAAAAGAAAATTCGTATATTAACATAGAAAAATCAAAATAATGTAAAACTTAGAGGAGCATCACCTAACACATATATGAACATCATACTAAAATTTCAAAGTAAAAAACAAAAATTCCTAGGCAAAATTGTGGCAGTTGAATTAAGGAGAAAACTACATTTCAGAAATACCGAAAGATGAACTCTTACCTCAAAACAAATTCTTCTCAAACTTCTTCAAATTCACCCAAAGAAATTTCAATATTTCTTTTAATTGTTTGCAACCAAAATTAAAGAGAGAAGAGAAGAAGAGAACGTGGTGAAAGAAGAAAAAGTTTGAGAAAATATTTCTGAGAGAAAGAAAGAGTGAAATTGTTGTAAGAATTTGAGAATGGCATAAAAAAAAAAGAAGTTATTCTTTTCTATAACATCAGAATTTCTGACTAATTGTGGCCAATTCATGTGGGAAGTGGAGAGGATTGGGGAAAGTCAACAATTTTGTTCTTACTTACCATATTTTACCTTTTCAAAATGAGAAACCATATCAATTAAATCCAATCAATCCACAGTCAAACATTTCATTTCCTAAAATGAGGAAATTTATCCAAAAATATGCCAATCAATCACATTAAATCATCCAATTTTATCCAATCATCGTAATTATCTCAGTTACAAATTTTGGGAGAATTTTGTTGACTACTCGTCAGCTGTCTTTGGCTTGCCGATGGTTCACTTTGGTCTGCCAAAGCCATGAGGTCTAGTCTACCGATTATATTCATCAGCCTGCCATTCCGTGAGAAACAATTCAGACTGCTGAACTTGAAGGTTCGGCTTGGGATCTGCCTTAATACACTAAATTCATCAAAGTATTAAATATTACAAAATCATTATTAAACACACAACGTAAATAACACGAACACTTGAGCATATTGATTTCACGTGACCGTCACCTGTCATAACAATTAAAATAAAATGGTTAGTACCATTTTATCTTATATAATAACACATATCAATAAAGAAATTACTTAACATCGTCACTTATTTGACATAATCCGTTACATGAAAATCAATGGGTGTTACAATTCTCCCTACCTTATTAGAGTTTCATCCTTGAAACTCAGAACAGTTGCGGATACTTAGTTCTCATGTCATCTTTGGGTTCCCATGTGACTTCTTCCACTTGGTGATTTCGTCATAAAACCTTGACCAATGGAATTTCTTTATTTCTCAAGGTCTTGGTTTTTTGATCTAGAATCTTCACTGGCTTTTCTTCATAGCTCAATTCTTCTCGTATCTCGATCACTCATGGCTCAATCACGTGCGACGCGTCTGGGACATATTTCTGGAGCATCGAAACATGGAACACGTCATGCATTGTGAACATTTCTAATGGCAACCTTAATTGATAAGCCACTTTGCCTATCCGCTTCCTGATTTCATAAGGACCCATAAATCTTGGGCTCAACATGCCTTTCTTCACAAACCTCATAACTCCTTTCATTGGCGCAACTTTTAAGAACACAGATTTGCCTACAACAAATTCTAAGTGTCTTCTTCTTTTATCAGCATAACTCTTCTGACGGCTTTGTGCGGTCTCTATTCTCTTCCTTATTAACTTAATCATTTCGGAGGTTTCGTTAACAAAATTAGTTCTTTCATCATCAATGCTTTCCATCAACTTCTTCTGACCAACTTCATGCCAACATATAGGCAACCTATGCTTCCACCCATACAGGGGCCTCGCCATCCCAATTGTCACCTGGTAGCTATTATTGTAAGCGAATTTCGCTAACAGTAACACTTTACACTAGCTGGTCTTGAAGTCAAGAGTATAAGCCCAAAGTATATCCTCTAAGATTAAGTTTGTCCTCTCCATGTGGCCATCTGTCTGAGGATGAAAAGCTGTACTGAAATGCAACTTGGTCCCCATTGTAGCCTGTACACTTTTTCAGAACTTGGATGTGAACTTGCCATCACGGTCTGAGATGATAGACTTAGGAATTCCATGAAGTCGTATAATCTCTTTGACATAGAGTTCCACTAACCATTCCATAGAGTAAGTGATCTTGATAGGAATGAAATGCGCCGTCTTCATCAATCAATCTACGACAACCCAAATAGCATCATAACCGTTCATAGTCTTGGGCAATCTGGTAATGAAATCCATTGCAATATCCTCCCATTTCCATTCTAGTATCTAGATTGACTGCAAATCACCACTAGGTCTTTGGTGTTTAGCTTTAACTTGCTAGCATGTCAAACATTTCTTCACATACATAGCAACATCACGTTTTATTCCAAACCACCAAAAGTTATCTCTTAGATCCTTGTACATCTTTGCTGCACCAGGATGAATTGAATAAGGAGTATCATGTATTTTCGTTAAGATCCTTTCCCTTAAACCATCAACGTTAGGAACATGTAACACCCCGAAATTTATTAAGTGTTGTTGAATATAAAATGGTGGATTAATGTGCTATAATGATTATTTTAAACTTAATTTGACCATTTTGTGAAATTTCTAAATTTGTTATTTTATTCTTTTAATAATTTTAATTACTCTTGATTAATTTTAATTGTTATTTTAAATTTTAATAAAATGATTTGTTAAATACCAAGTAGCTTTTATTTGAAAACAGTGTGTTGTTGTTGCACATGGTTTTGTGCAACTAATTTTGTCTCTCTCCCTCTATTTATATCTCACTTCTCTCTCTCTCTTACTTATTTTCTCTCTCTCTCCTCTCTCTCTTCCTGTGCATCTCTCTCTTCCTCTCCCTCGGTTTCACTCTTCCTCTCTCATTCTCTCACAAAATTTTTGAAACAAAATTTGATTTCAAGCTTCGGGATTGCGGATTGAAGGCTCAGTAACCCGATTGGACGATCAAAAACTCGATTTAAAGCTTTGATTTGAGGTTAGTTTTAAATTTTCTAAACTTTTTTAATTTTTTAATTTTTCTTGCATTTTGAAATCTAAGCATTTCTAAGCTTAGAAAACCTTCAATCTACGTTAGATGAACTTAGAGTAGCTAGAATATAAACTTTGTTTCATCAAAAATGGATTTGAAACAAGATTTTTCATTTTTCTCAAATTTTTCTCATTTTTGGATTTTTCCAAAAATTTTGTTTAAAACTTGTTTTGATGCATCAAAATGTAATCTACAATGTTTTTCTATCAATTATGAGTATTACCCATG
>CAMOHE010043309.1:0-31550 GCA_946598075.1 Artocarpus hirsutus | reverse complement strand
ATAGTATTTTGATGTGATAATGCATGACCTAAAGATTCAGCATCTGATTCTCAACTTTACTTCTCAAAAGCAGAGCATGCGTACAAGAAAAAAATAAAAAAAAATGAAAAGAAAAGAAAAAGAACTTGCCAGGCCTATTGTGATGTGATATGCATTGAAGAAATCTAATGACATATTCACTCACAGGTGAATATAATATGTATATATATTATATAATATTTAATTCTTATATGTATTAAATGTATAGTCTTTTGATGTGATAATACATAACTTACAATGGGCCTTACATGATTTACTAGAGAATGTCATATTCAGCCATGTTCACCCGTGAATTAACATGAAAAAATATATCTAAATATATATATATATATATATGAAATTGGCCCACGATGGGCCTTCGGTGGGCCGGCCCATTGTGGGCCGGGATGGCCCGGCCCGGCCCAGCCCACAATTTTTCATGGGCCGTGCCGGGCCGGCCCATGGGCCGACATATACTAGCCCAGCCCAGCCCACCAGTATTTATGGGCCGTGCCGTGCCGTGAACAGTGTCGGGTCGTGCCGGCCCGGCCCACCATTGTAGCAAGACGGGCTCGTGCCGGCCCACGGGCCCCGGCCCATTGTTGCATCTCTATTCAAAACCAGTGAAACCTCGCCCCGTCCAACCTATCAAATCTCTCTTCCTTGTCAGATTCTCTCCCACTCCCTTGGCGCGTCTCTCTCTCTCTCTCTCTCTCCCCCACACAGTGTCTCCCTACCTGAATCAGAAAACAACAAAAATATGCTCGCTTTGAATCTTACCACCACTTTCTCCACTCCCACTTCCTCCAAATCCAACCACAAATGCCCTATAAACCCCTCTTCCCTCCTCAATCCAAACCGTCTCCGCCACCCAGTCCCCACCATAACCACCCAATCTCCCAAACTCTCCCTCACCAACGGCTTACATCCCATTTTCAGAACCCCTCAACACCCACGCCTCAATCCCACCACCACTTTCTCGAAAAGTCCATCTGAGTCTACCGAAGGAGAATCCTTATCAGACAACAAGAAGACCCTGAAACTCGTCATCGTTTTCGGTCTCTGGTACTTCCAGAAGATCGTCTTCAACATCTACAACAAGAAGGCCCTGAATGTCTTCCCTTTCCCATGGCTACTTGCCTCCTTCCAGCTCTTCGTAGGGTCCATCTGGATGTTCTTCCTCTGGTCCTTGAATCTCCAACCCCGTCCCAAAATCTCAAAACCTTTCATTCTCGCCCTCCTCGGACCCGCCTTGTTCCACACCATTGGCCACATCTCAGCCTGCGTTTCATTCTCCAAAGTCGCCGTTTCCTTCACTCACGTCATCAAATCTTCAGAGCCGGTCTTCTCTGTCGTTTTATCCTCATGTCTCGGAGACAAATATCCTCTCAGTGTCTGGCTCTCGATTCTCCCCATTGTCCTAGGCTGTTCTTTGGCGGCTGTCACTGAAGTGTCGTTTAACTTGCAAGTCTTGTGGGGTGCTCTGATAAGCAATATTGGGTTTGTTCTTAGAAACATTTACTCCAAAAAAAGTCTTGAGAGCTTCAAGGAAGTAAATGGGCTTAATTTATATGGTTGGATAAGTATAATTTCTTTGCTTTATTTGTTTCCCGTTGCGGTTTTGGTTGAAGGGTCTCAATGGGTTCAAGGGTATCACAAGGCTGTAGAAACTGTTGGAAAATCAACGACCTTTTACCTGTAGGTTTTGTTGGCCGGTGTGTTTTATCATCTCTACAACCAGTCCTCTTATGAAGCGCTTGATGAGATTAGTCCTTTGACGTTCTCGGTTGGGAATACTACGAAGAGAGTGGTGGTTATTGTGTCTACTGTTTTGGTGTTCAGAAACCCAGTTCGGCCGCTCAATGGGCTTGGATCCGGTATCGCGATACTTGGGACTTTCCTGTATTCACAGGCGAATTCGGCTTCAAAGAAGAAGAAGAAGGAGGGAGATGGAATTGAAAAGGAAAAGAAAAACTGAAAAACGGGTTGTTTTTCTTTTTCTTTGTTTCTGCTCATTTTATATTTTTTAGGACTGGTGGCGGATTTATGATTTTGTTGTAGCTTTGTAGTTGCATTGGTTTCAACTTTTGGTAAGGTCTCAGGTTTCATTCGTTTTCTTCCATTTGTTTTGAATTTTGATCATAAACGTTCGTCAGCTTGTGCTGCTGAATCAACTGCATTATTTTTGGTACCAGCAATTCAGAACTGTTCTCCCCTACGTACTGCATCAAAGACTAAAATCACGAGCTTCTGATAAAAACCCTTTTGCTTCTTTAATTTTTTTTTTTAAAGTTATGTACTTGCATCTTTAATAAGTTTGTGGTGGCGCTTGCTAAGTTCCTGTTGAAACCAACTACTCTTCCACTTTACATGAGCCTAGAGATTTGGGAAAACAGACTGCAATTCACAGGCTAAATTTGATTTGAGGACTAGCTCTTTTAGAGACGACAAGAGTGCATTTTTAGGTCCTAAAGAAATGGGGGAAATTCTCTAGTTAGTTAACATACTCAGATTCTAATCAAGTTTCATGTTCTATTGAACTACCATATTGCTTAGTCTAATATGATGCTGGTATGATCTTTAATGACGTAGAAGTGTGTCTTACCAGTAAAGTTCTTCTTTTTTTTTACCTCATATCCTAACACAGACTCTCCAAGAATAGAGCAGCTTATGTCTTGCCAAAAAATTTACTTATCCATTATTGATCCTTTTGAAGTCTGTTTCTCTAAATGGCAGCGTTATCTTCTGTAAATTTTTAGATGGCCTTTCATTTCGATAAGCACTTGAGGATATTGAGCTTGTCCTTTATTATTCTCATCATTCTTCCTGTTGTAACTTATTAACTGCCATGTTGGTTCCTTTTCGATCATCATTGTTGCCAATGTTGATGAAAACTATTGTATTCTTAAGACGAGCCTCTGACCAAAAAAAACAGAAAAATGTATGAATATAGATAGATGGAAATTTCTTTTTGAGAATGTTTGACTATATGCTTTGAGCAACTGAATGATGATGGTTGTGTAGATAACTATTGTTTGGTTTGAGAAATACATGTGCCTGCATTTTGCACTTGCAATATGCAGCACACTGCAGCTTTCCTCCACCCCACCCCCCACCCACACATACGCACTTACACTTTTTCCTTAAAAAACATATGAATTTTGGAGCTTACACCAAAAGACGAATTGTTGATTGTTCTATGTACTTATTAAATGGCCGTGAAGTTAGTTTTTGGACAAGTCATGAAGGTGGTTTTTTCACCTAAAGTAACTAGCAAAACCAAGTGACATTTTTCATCAAAAAGCTAGGAAAACCAATTACACAGTTTTAGTGAGAACTTTTGATTTTTTTTTAAAATGAAAGTTCAAGTTTGTCAGAAGGGAAGGGAGTAAACTACGGCTTGGAGTGGATGGTGGAGGTAGTGTGGGGGGGGCCGCTGTGGCGGGGGGTGGTGGTGTGGTGGTGAGGGTGAAGAAGAAGAAGAAAGAATCAACTTTTCATGGTTAGGAAGATAACCCACTTTGTTACTTATAAACTGCAGTGTCATTGGTCAACTTTTCGTGATTAGGATTTGTCATGACATTTGAACTTTTGTCTTTTTTTTTTGGTAACAAGTTTACTAGCGTAAAAAAATTAGAATGACGAAGAAAGAGGAGAAAAAAGAAAGGCACTAGTTTATCATTTTTGCAATTGAGTCTGTTGGGTAGCTAAAGTGCGCGATAACAAATTGCCGCTGGATTACAAGGAGATCCTCAATGAAGAATCGGTTGATGGCTAAGATTTCCGGACTACTTTTTGCCTCTCTGATCTTCTGCACAACAATTATCATATAGCAATATCACCAATCTAAGTTCTTGTATATTGTGTGTGCGCGCGCATATGTATATCTATATTGCTACAAATAGCAAAATCTGCAAAAGAAATGAAAGTATTCAAAGGAATGCGAAGGCATATGAAAATGCCTTGTTGGAAATGGAAAAGGATAGCTAACAACCAATTAACTTAGCTTAGTCATTAAGGTAAATTACATGTTATGCCATACGAAAAAAAAAAAGTTTATGCATATCACCCTTAGAAAAAGTTGTCACAATATCATTTGTCTTATATGATTAAGTTGTGACATATTTACACATACATGAAGTTTTTAAAAATAAGTTTTAAAAGTTTGAATTTATGAAAACAAGAGAAAGAAATGTCATATTTTTTGAACTTATTGTAGTAAATATTAGGTTTTGAAAATTTAAAATAAATAGCAATAAAAAGAAAATTTACCAATAAATTTCTTTTTACTCATAAAAAACATAAGTAAAAAAATATTTTTACGAGGTAAATTTTTTATTTACTGTTATTTATTACAAATATTTTTAAAACCTAGGATTTACTTAATAAGTTATTGAAAAACGGACATTTACTTTGATTAAAAGTCCCTATTTTTCCTTCACTCGAAAATAAGGGTCCGTTTGGTAAATAGATTTGAATTAATAATTTGATTTGAGTTGTATGATTTTAATTGTTGTCCCAATTGATGTTTGAATATACATTTAAGTTTTAATCTGAATATAAAATAAAATTTGAATTTGTGCTTGAAGAAGTAGTAAAAATAGTTTTTAATTTATTAACAAATCTAACAACATCTTAATGTTAATGATCTCAAAAAGTATATAATATAAATCTTAATTTATTCATCTCTTTGCTAGGAACACAATAAAACAAGAACAATCTCAATTAGATATCAAATGAAAAAGTGATGATTTTTTTCTCAAATATAGAGGAGAAAATTTTAGTTTTTACTGTAGCAAAGATATCCGAGTATTAAGAGTTTAAGAAAGGTCAAAACTCTGAAAACTTAGATTCAAAAGACTCATTTAATTTAGATTTTAAGGAAAAACAAATATATATTTAAAAAATTCTTGATAATTAGATCCAAATTTTAATTAAAAGAGTCTTGAAAGTTCTACAAATAAACAGACCCTGAAAAAGTCTACGGGTCCAGAGCGTAAATGGCTATTGAGCTTCACTCAGAAATCTTCTGGGCCTTGTCATCGGGCCCAAAACTTGCGGAGGAAATGTGACTATGTAATGGAAGAAAAGCCTTCGTCTCATCATTCCACTACTAAGAGTGAAGCAAAAAAACATTGCCAAGAATTTGGTTTTGAAGCTTGGAGAAGAGAAGAGAAGAGAAGAGAAGCTAAAGACTGTTAACTTGTTGTTTGCATTGTCAATCTCAGGCTTGAAGGTAATGCAAATAAGCTCTCAAATTTATTTACCTTTTGCCCATGAACAAACATTGTTAACACGGACAGGATTTCTTCAACCCTAATATAAGTGACTTTACCAAATTAACCCTTGAAAAATATTTCAACTTTTTTTTAACACTCAAAGAAAGTCTTTGGACTACGTAGCAGAAAAATGATTTCTTCAACCCTAAGTAACTTTACATCCTTAAACTTGAAAAAGGAAAAAAAAAAAGTCAAAAGTAAAAATAAAAATAAAGCAAAACCCTTTTGGCTTTTTATTCAAAGAAAATTTAGGACTTGCGGACCTATGTTTCATAATGAACTATAGACTGCTTGAGGAGATCGCGACACGTGGCTGTAGTGGCTGATTTTTACATATGTGAAATTTGACTGCAGAATAGTAAGAGAACGTTCCTTTTTTTTTTTTTTTTTTGACATGCATTTTGGGATCGAATTATTATTATTTTCCTTTTTAAGAGGGGGAGATAGAGACGTTCCTCCAAACTTAAGCTGAGATAGGACTTGTTTTTTGAGTAATTGTTTTGTCTGTACATTCTCCTAAATATATGAGGGAAGATTTCTACAAAAGGACCTGAAAAAATGTGCTATTATTCTAGTAGGATTTTTTTTCAGCTATCAAAACTGTATTTGATACTCTCTATTCTGCATAGATTTTTATTTTTGTATGATTTTGACTAAATTTAATAGTAAAAAACATACACTATTATTAAATAGCCCTATCATAGAAAGGCCCTTACCAGAGATGTCTTTTCTTCATGGCTTTGCATATTACTTTTATTATTTCTTATGAATAAATATCTTATTGGTAGGGCTATATTTTAAACTTCAAATCTATATTAGATTTTGTCAGTTTTATATATTTTTATATTTTGATGTGATTTAAACTTATAAACATGAACTGCCAGTAGGAGCTCCCCCTATAGATAGACCCTTTACTGTAACAATAGTTTCCAAGTTTGTTAAAGAAGAAAAAAAATTTAGTACTTTTGGAAACATAATTCGGACCAAAAGATTGAATATAGCAATTTAAATTTTAAAAAGAAAAATATTGTAGTAAAACTGGCTTGAATCAAAACTTTTCAGTTTGAACTTGTGTTTCCAAACGTGCACTTTCTCCTCTTCTAGACAGCTTCTACATCATATTATTTAGATCCTCTGTTGGTGCTTGGGGATAGTTTTTTGAAATTTCAGACACCAACAATACTATTACGATAACTAATTGGAACTTCTGAAATGGCTGCTTCTCCGCAGTCATACCCATTTCTATATATTTTCCAATTTAATCTTCAATAACACATGAACTATATTATGCACGACGTTACTCTTTCTAATGTCATATTCTATTTCATATTGTTAAATGTATAAAAAGTTCAGTGAAATTTTCATATCATGTGGGAGTTAGTTGCTCAAAGTTCATCTTCCTTGAGACAAGTAGAAGTTCCAAGGATTTCGGTCTCGCCTCATTTATTACTTTTTGCAACTCAATTTAACTTTTTGTAACTTAATTTTACTCCTTTAATGGTACGCAGAAGGTGCTTATTCTTTTTTCTTTAAATAAAAAACACAAATATTGATGGAGGACTTGTTGCTTGTTGAATAGTTGAAGCAAACATTCTTTTCAAAAATGACACAAGACTCGCATTCTGGTTCAAATGCCAGCCTGGTTTCAAATAATGAATATGACTTGGAAAGCCAGGAATTTTGGACACTCTCAGGGAAGAAGCCCTTTTTTGATGTCATTCTTGCAAAGACACATCTCCATCCTCATTATCGTCTGGTAATTGCAAATTTTTTAATCTCTTCCGTTTCAATGTTCTTTTTTCCATACATGTAAATTCGTGTACATACTTTGCTTTTCTGGCTTCTATTTTTTTTTTTTTTTTTTTTTTTGGTGAAATTGGAATAGATGCTTCCGGTGAAAATACAACCAGTACTTCCTTCTGTTACGATACCTGTGGTTCTCACATTTGGGGCCAAGGAGTGGAAGACGACTTACCACGGAAACAACGGCAGCGGCAAGAGATTCGATGCCTCTTGGAGAAAATTTGCTGACGATAACAGCTTGAAGATTGGCGATGCATGTGTCTTTGAACTCAAGGAATGCAACTCTAAAAAACTCGTTTTTAGAGTTCAAGTTCTCAGAGGCGACATACCACCTGAATTGCTTTCAAAGATCGTTGGTGAGAGTTTGGATTCTCCCATCGTTATTGAATAGCTAGCTTTCCCCTTAATCCTCCGAACAACATTGTGATCAAGGACTAATGTAGACGTAGTTTTTCTGGCGTTACATGATTACTTGATATACAGTCCTGTTCATGTAGCATCTATTTATTTGGGAACAACAATTTCCAACTAACTATTTATTAACTTCAGGAATTTCTGAGGTGCTCTTAAACAGTGTAGTGTTGTTAAAAGCAAGTTAGTACATACAAATTTGGATTGTTAGAATTTCCATATAGGTGAAGTAGAGGAATGTGTCGTGAAGGAATCATAGTCTGAACGTCCAAGATGATGGATGATTTTTAAGCTTTTTGCAAAATTTAATTTTATTTAATGGAGCCAAATCCGAGAATTCATTTGAAAGTGCGCAGTTGTTTGAACCCTGATTATCTTAATTATGACAACTTTTTTCTAGACCAATTACGTGACTATTTTTGGCCTCAATTGATTCCAGTTCGATTCTTTAGCTTGTCTTGTCTGCACCCTATGTTGTTTCGAGCCCTTTTTTTTTTAAGGGGCAAAAAGGTCGGTCGTGAAATGTTTCTTAACAAAGCATTACAAATGAGGATTCCTGAACTATCATTTTGGACAGCCTACGCTTCTTGAGTCTTCTCATTATCCACATAGGAACAAGCTTTAGTTAGTGCTTATTTCTCGCTTGAACTCAGTCAAATCTTAAAGCTTGACTAAAAAACATGTAGTTTCTCATTGTATCAAGGGGAGTCCCTAATCTACTACAATAAGAATTGTCTTCGGCTTCGATCACTCTCAAGGCAATCATAAGCAGGCCGTGTCCGTAGGAATAGGAAGAAACTTGAAGCTAACCCAATACAGAAATGGTTCCCCACCACATAAATGTCTGCCAGTAGCACATTGTACCTAAGCACAGTGTTGCTTCTCTCAATAAGCTTACTTTGGTTGAGCTTCCTTCATTTGAATCATACACAACAGCAGCAAGAAGGCCGTGGAGGAGCAAGCCAATCGAGATGTTGGTAATGAGGATGTCGTGGTTGACTGCTGCACTATTTGGCCCAAAAAGCTCTGAAGTGATCGAAACCACTGCAGAAAACACAACCCCAGAGCTTAGCCCAATCAGCGCCGTGCCAACTCTCAATGCTGCCTCACTGCCTGATGCAGCTAGCAAAAAAAAGGCAATTGGTGTTGGCACTATAGCAACTGCAAACCACCAAGTCCTCGCAAAACCGACCTTGCTGCATTGGTTACACATTTTTGCTGTCAAAAGTCAATTGTAAAGGGATATGTCCTGTGCTTTATTTATTTACTTTTCATCCTTGACATAGTAAATACATACTCACGCAGGAAATCTGGGGCTGCTGATAGCGGACGACCGAAGAAGGAGCATGAGGAGTGGAACGTGACAAGTGAACTAGTTTGAGAAGCGTATCCAAGAGATTGAGAAATCTGCCCTAGAATATTGCTGTAAACCAATCCGATTGTCCCTCCACAAAAGTAAGTGATGTGGTATAGCCAAAAATCCAAAGAACAAAATAGTAGTTGAGCTGGGTGCTCTTCTCCTAGCGTCATCATTGCTGTGTCTTTCTCAATCACTTACCCCAAGCAGCCTTCCTTGTCTACCACCTCATAGGTAATGTTGGTCACGCCATCATGTGGACTATCATCGCTTTCAATGAATCCCTTATAAAGCTCGAGTCCGTCATTATCATCCAAATTGAAGCTCGTATTATTTGACGGGGAGCTGGAGTGGATGTTTCCATACGTCCAATACCTAGCATATGGAATGCCAGTCAGGCGTAAGGGTAGGACAAGGAGAAAAATAGCACCAACTAGGAGCAAACGAGCTCTCGGCGCATTAGAGGATAGAAAATTTAGGAAAAGGAGATAGAGGCCTATAATAAAAGCCAGTATGCACAGGCAAAAAAAAATTAGGGACTCGTGGCGAGTGACATTAGCAGGAAGGGGCTGCAGGGGAGATTGGTGGGGTACGGGGACGATTGCCATGCCTTATATGATGACGGGGACCGAGGCATTTAGGACGAGATAAAGGGTGTCGTTGCATGGGTTTATGGAATTGGCCGCAAGGGTGTATAAAGCTCCGCTGAGGCCATTGAAGCTTAATGTGAGAGCTAGGGCTAGTGCTCTGTTGGTGGAAAAGTTTATGATGCATAAGACGAAGCAGACTGTGTTGAACCAACAGATGCTGCAACCAGCCAATAAACATAGTAGAAAAACCTGCATTTCAACAAATTCAAGAACTTCTACGCCGGTCTTTGTGGTAGTGTATGAGTATAACTAGCTTCTTTATATAATAATTAGGTCTAATTACGTTTTCGGTCTTTGAACTATAAACAAATCTCATTTTAGTTATTGACTTTTAAGACGTTGCAAAATAAGTTTTTGAAGTATTAAGTTGTCTCAAATTAATTTTTTTTATCCTTACAACTATTAGAACCACGTAAACTTTAGTAAAAGTTAATTTTGTACTTTTACATGTAAGCTTTGACTATTCAAAAGGAAGTGGTTTTTTTTTTTTTTTTTTTTTTTTTGGTCAAAGTTTTCACTCGGATTAATGGCAGGACTAATTTGGGTAGTGGATGATATGATGATTCAGCACCTCTATCTTCCTAATGCGCATTGCAATTAGGGGGGAAAACGGCAAGCTCTCCTACCATCAGTTGGTCCAACTGATCATGCTTCCACATTCATTTATCAAAGGGTTGGTAGTTTTGGTTTGACGGCAAGTAGTTACCATTTTGGATAGCTAATCTATACATATTGGCCAATTTGGTTTCTGTATATGCACTATTTTTTTTTTTTTTTTATTGCTTGCTGTAAGAAATATTTTCCAGAAAATAATTTCCAGAGAAAACAAAGAAACTTCTAGACTTATCTCGGCTTTATTCACTCTCAGCATATATATATATATGAAAGATAAGTTTTGAATTGGATGGCATGATCCAAACCATTAATTATGTGTACTTGTAGTATGCTAAATTCATTTATGTTTAAGTATATTGTCTGCATCTCTCTTGCTTATTATATTCCTGATTTCTCTCAAGATTTCAATAATACTAATTATCTCACAATCAGATATGTTTAGTTCTTTTTCTCTTCCTTAAAATGCCTATATGTTTGTGGAAATTGGTTGGGCGTCTTTTTTGTTTTTTAAGCAACATTGTTCGTTAATTTTGAAACGTGTGCGTATGCTTTTTCGTTGTCAATGGAGATTAGGATTTCATATAAAGTTTCCTAGAAAGGAGAATTTTACAGTAGTAAAAGAAAATGAGAAAAGAAAGAAAATTAGGAAAAGAAGGAACAAAATTCTTACCAGGGAAGCAAGGAGATGAGTCTTTGCAGGACAACTCACTGGAGACCATAACCAAAGAATCCGACAAAGGCGGCAATGAACATGACGGCCCTTAGAGGAAGATACAGAAGTGAAACCACCTGAGCACCACCCCAAGGCCTTTCCGAGATTGGAGGCGACGGAGAGATAGTTGAGCTCCACCTGAGAATCTCCAGCACAGACTTGAGATGAGAAGAGTATGAGGAGAAGTCCAAGTATGTGCCTGTGAACGCTTGTATCCATATTGCCACCACCACTATCATCCATTTTCTTGATTGTCCTACCATATTGAATGACTCTTATTTCTTCTTTATTAATTCTCTTACTAATATATGACATATCAAATGTAGATTATCGTATCTCTTTGAAGAAAATCTATATTAAATGTCAATTGGCAGAGAGAGTAATAGAGAGAGGGAGGAGGAGGAGGATTGAATTGGAAGTAGGTCATGTTAAAACATAGCAATTTTTGGCGCGTGACAGGATTGGTGTGGTTGGCCACTGCTCTTTAATGGCAATAAGAAATGTGATTATGATTTTTTTTTTTTCATGTGAACACAAATTATATGATTAGAGTATGACAATTATAGTTGTAAACATAGCATAATGGTAAAATCATCTTCTCTCATTTCTAAATTTAAGAAAAAGTAGGACAATTTAACAAAATCTTACAAAGAATTTATGATTAAAAATTATGTATTATTGATAAGGTACTTTTCTCTCGCATCATATGAAAGATCCTCCTCGTAATAATGTAATTATGATGTTAGTTGTGGGCTCTAGTGCCTTTGGCCTTTAAAGTACCAAACTCAATAATGTAAGCTTTTTTTTTTTTTTTTTTTTATAATTGGGGGTGCTAAAAAGCTCAATAATTCTGAACTTCTAATTATAAATAAATTGTTCCTTTTTTGCTTTCGTTGCTCACCTTTCCTTTTCTCTTTGCCTTGTACGGGAAACCAAGACCTCCCAACTATCTATTTTAGTGCTTAATTTGAAGGAGTGCTTGGGTTTGAGAGTTAGTTCAATTGGTTCTCGATATTGTTCCAAATCGGTTTGGTTGAGGCATCATATCTGTTCCAAATCGGTGCCAATATATATAATATGTAAATATTGGATCTGTCGGTTATTGTTTATAGTTTTTTTATACACTATGATTGAGTTCTCCTTATCCTGAAAATATTAAATAAGAAATCATGTGGAACACGAGTCAATATTTACGCACTAATAATGGAAGTAACAAAAATGGCCACACCCTGTGCAGAGTCTCATTTCCAATGCTTCCTAACTTTTTCTTCTTTTTTTTCTTAATAAAAAATCCCTTAAAAACAAACACGAATATAATAAAGTCTTTTTTCTAAATTTCCATGGCACTAGTTTGTGAAATGTCATTCAACACATGGTGTGTAACTCATGCGCAAGCATCGTGAAAATGCAAAACATGCTACAGCCGGTTTATAGTTGCCCTAAAACATTTAATGTTTGTAAAAGACATACTTATAAATAAATAAAGTGAATTTTTTATTCTATATGTGTTATTACAATACTTCACAACATGAGAACTAATTCTCAATTTCTTTCAGTTGTCGACGAACCCATTCTAACAACTCAAGGAGATATTAGTTCAAAAGTTTTGTGCCACATCACATTCGGAGTTCTTACAAAAATGCTCCAATCCACTCTAGACAAGAGAAGATTTTTTTTGTCTCACTCCCATTCAAGCAGAACGAAGATGTTAATCCTACAAAAGCTAGCCATCCTGGAATGAGCCCTGAATATTAACAAATGGCTTAACAAGAATATCAAAAGCTACAACAGCAAGGATTGATTAAGCCAATAACTTCGTCTTGGGCATGTCATGCATTATGTATCAACAAAAGGTTTGAACAAATCAGAGGAAAGCAGAGACTGGTAATTCACTATAAACCACTAAATCGTTTCCTCTAAGATGACAAATTCCCATTGCCAAACCCAAACTCCATGTTTTCCTACCTTTCAAATGTCAAAATATTCTCAAAATTTGACTTGAAAGTAGGATTCTAGCAATTAGGAATAAAACCAGATGATAGGCCTAAAATTGCCTTTTGTATTTTGAACCACCATTTCCAATGAATGGTTATGCCCTTTGGACTCAAAACAGCCCCATCATTATTTCAAAAAGCCATGACCAAAATATACGGCCCAATTCTCTCAAATGCCCTTATATATATTGATGACATCTTGTTGTTCTCACCAGATGTCCAATCCCATCAAAACCTCTTGGCCCAATTGATTGAGATCGTAGAAGCTCATGGAATAATGTTCTCTGAGAAGAAGATGATTATTGGACAACCCAAAATTGATTTTTTGGGTATGACATCATCCAATGAACAGTATAAGGCCCAACCGTATATAGCCCAAGAACTGTTAAAGTTCCCAAAAGATAATTTTACAAAAACTCAAGTTCAACAGTTTCTTGGCATCATCAATTACCTCAGAGATTTTGTCCTGAGAATCTCAAGGTATGTTAATCTTCTCACTCAGCTTTTGAAAAAGGACCCTCCAACATGGTCTTGTGAACACACAATAGCTGTAAAGATGCTAAAGCAACGCATGCAAGACCAACCTCCACATGGGAAAAGGATTCTATAGACATACACTAGTGACAAACACTGGGGTCCTGTTCTACTCGAAGAAGATGAAGCTAAGAAAAGAAGAATTTGTGGATACAAAAGTGGTCACTTTAAAGATTCCCAACTACATCACCATTCCACTTTCAAAGAACTTTTGGCAATGAAAATGGGAATCATGAAATTTGAGTTCCACCTCATCAACCATCATTCTTGGTTGAGACAGATTTTGCAGCATCGGCAGGTATGATCAACTTTAAAAGGAATAAGGCCATCAATGCACAATTATTAAGACTGGCTACATGATTTGATCAGTATTCCTATGAAATTAAACATATTAAAAGAAAACAAAACATTATTCCTAATTATCTGTCTAGACCATCTACAAATACCATTGTCAAGAAGCACTATCAAACCACCAAAAATAACCAATCCCATCTCTCTGCCAACATCCCACTAATCTTTACAATGGCTACATCTTCAACTCCCTCTTTGTTTCCTAAAGATGCCCATAAAATTTAGAAGACAAAAATACAAGAGAATAGGCAACCACATGAGCTTTGTTCATGCAAAACCATTTTATTAAAAAACTGGGTCCCCCAATCTACCATGACCTTGGTATCCATCCAGATTACCCTTTTGCAAAAGTACTTCCTCTCCGAGATGCCTTGTTCATGCCAACGCCACTTGCCCATTTTTTCTGGTACTTAACCAGTGTCTTTACCATAGCCATAGAAGTTCAAACCATTGCTACTAGAACTTCTATCAGAGCTTTTCAAGACAGATATGACTTTGAATAGGCATATAAAACTCAAATGGATGTTCTATCATGGTTTGCCCCATCGTCACAATTGGATGAAATCCTCACAAAAGAATGGGAAAAGGTTCGTGGACCAAGACAAGTTTTTCTATACCCTCAAAGGCCAAAAGATTCCATTACTCCTCTACAATGCTATACCATCCTTTTTGTAAGTTTATCTTGTAAACTTAATGAAGATGGTTCTATCACCACCAATCCAAAAATTGAAGTCTATGGATCCAATGAAGAACCCATATAAAGCATTGGAAGAAAACCACGAGAGATTCAAAAAATTCTATTCATCAAAAACCAGACCATCCTAGATCAAAAATGGACAACACCAGATGAAGATGCTCCATGGGAACAATTTCCTCATGACTACAACAGGAAGATTGAAAAGGCAATACGACAACACTCTCAAGACCCATCCAGTATTGATGATAATCAAGACACAAAGCTTTACACAAAGACAGATACTAAAGGGGTCCTTTACAAAAATCTAGGCTTCATAGATTCCGAGGACCCATATCTTGTTGGAAAAATAGTACACAGCAAAATTTTAAAAATTTTATATCAGAGTATTTTTCAAAACACAAGTTTGACATACTATATGCATAAATTAACCAGATCTTACTAACCTCTATGAACCAAAAAGCTCCTACAATTAGTGAAGATAAGTAACATTCCAAAAGGACCTCAACCAACTAGCCTTCTTTGCTATTCTCTATCCATGATCATAGTGAGTGTGGGCTCACATGTACAACTCTTCCTTTAGGTGACTCTCCTTTTAACCAATTGGGAGAACCCAAAGCTAGTGTTCGTGATTTGTGAACAAAAGCTTTTAGGGAGTTTCAAAATCTCACATGCAGAGTATCACTCTTAATCTCTCAATTGATCTAAATAATAGTGAGACTCACTCCTTTTTTATA
Source organism: Artocarpus hirsutus (assembly GCA_946598075.1). Classification (NCBI taxonomy): domain Eukaryota; kingdom Viridiplantae; phylum Streptophyta; class Magnoliopsida; order Rosales; family Moraceae; genus Artocarpus; species Artocarpus hirsutus. Next base: position 16,395 of record CAMOHE010043309.1, on the reverse strand, counting down.
GAGGTTGGGTCCAGGAGTCAGTCCTTATCAGATAATGCCTCAAAATTCGAATCAGAATCAAATTCGGATCAATAACTGATAAAATCTACGTGAAAACGTGTGAACTTTTTATCGCGCATAGGCAGGCTGATCTGCCTAATCGGCAGGCAGAACTTGCCCCATCAACAGGCCGAAATGTCGATAAAAATCTCAGCGAGTCTTTTATTTTTCACCCAAAATTCTATAGGATAAAGTCTCAATTTTAATTCAAATAACCCAATAGAAAAGTTATCTAATTAAAACAACTTCATCTAGATAATCTCTAGGAAAATAAATGAATTTCTAATAATTCTATAAGTTTATCTTGATTTAATTTATTCAAAATTAAATCAACTGATAAATAGACAAGAATTATCTGATCCCAATAATTCAACAAGTTTATCTTGAATTAATTTATTCACAAAATTAATTCAACCGATAAACAAACATGAATTATTTGATTCTTTCAAATTTCAACCACTCTAATAAATCTGACATAAGTCACCAATTATTGGAAAAGCACGCCGTATTATTACAAGATTTTGTGAGCTAGCAAAAGGGACCTAATGGACTTATATAGTTTAAGCTTGTGATAATTATGAAGCCCAATATCCCAAATATACGTTCATAATTATCAACTCCAACGCTACTCTACTAAAAGCTTGAAGATGCACTCTTGAACTACATAGAATTACGAAGCCCGTGTAGCTAAGTCTATATGACATATCATAGTATATCGTATCCCCATAAGATTATCTATAATCAGCTTAAAGACAAGTTCTGTCTTATCTTCCTGATTACTTTTATCTTACATTCTATTATCTCACCGTCGAAAAACTTACTATCCAAGGACAATATACAATTCGGTTACACCTATGTATCCAAATGGTTGAGTGCTTCAATTTTTTAATTACAGGATAACGCATATAAGAGGATATCACTACTCCTAAAGAGGAGCTATGGACTCCATATCTATGAATAACAGGTCTATGCTATTAAGAGTCATGTCTCTAACGTACCGGCATGCATACCACTATTAAAATGTAGGTATCACCCTTTGGTACATCAAAAGACATAAGTCAAGATAACGGCCTACTATTCATCTCAGGATTAAGATACAATATAAATGATTGTCTAAAGTGAATCAATTTGCCGAGATAGAATTATTAATCTAAATCAATTCACTTTATCTCCCGATCCAACACATCGTCACCTATGACAACGTGTTAATATTTCTATTCATAGAGTCTACCTCCAATGGCCAAGACAAACCATCTCCTAATAGGAATATAGACAATATAACAATCTTTACATGAATAAAGCACCCAACTTTATTCCCTCGATTGCGGATCTTATGTTTTACACCATCACTTTAAGAATCGTGTCTTCCGCATAATTTGTCCATCATATGCCCAATTCTTAAAGGTTTAGACCGACAGTCTCATACTATTGTTTGCTTAACTTAATATACATTCAACAAATATGAACGAAAAGAGGACAAGATTTGGTATATAAATAATAAATGAATTTTTTATTGATAAAAATGTCTCCAAAATTATACTACGTTTTTGCTCTTTAGGCATACATGTCTAACAATCTCGCACTTGCACTAAGTGAGTAAATATGACAAATCTCATATCCTCATAGCTTCCACATGCCTCTCAAAGACTCTCCTAGTAAGTGTCTTCGTGAATGGATCAGCTAAATTGTCCTCTAACGTGATTTCGCATACCATGACATGCCCGCCTTCAACGAAGTCCTTTATCACATGATACTTCCGATCAATATGTTTACTCTTCTTGTGAAATCTTAGTTCCTTAGTATTAGCTACCATTGCACTATTATCACAGTACAGCGATACCGCCTTATCCATACCAGGAACTACCTTAAGATCCTCAATGAACTTGTAGAGCCACACTGCTTCTTTTGAAGCATTACTAGCTGCCACATATTCGACCTCCATCGTTGAATCCAAAGTGCAATCTTGCTTCACACTTCTCCAACTGATGCCACAGCTGCCTAGAGTAAACACAAAACCCGAAGTCGATCTCCTAGAATCCAGACAGGATTGAAAATCTGAGTCAGTGCATCCTAGAGGAGTCAAATCCTCACCCAAATACACAAGCATATACCCTCGAGTCCTTCTCAGGTACTTGAAAATATGTTTGACCACAACCCAGTGGTTTGGTCCCGGATCTACCTAAAATCGACTTACAATCCTAACCGCATAACGAATATTTGGTCATGTGCAAAGCATGGCATACATGTGACTACCCACTGCCGAAGCATAAGGCACCTTCTTCATGTATTCTCTTTCTTCCTCAGACTTTGGAGAGTCTTTCTTAGAAAGAGTAATTCCAGACCTAGATGGTTGGCCACCTTTCTTGAAATCCTATATTACAAACCTCTTAAGAATTTTATCTATGTGGCCGACTTGGGACAAATCTATCATTTTGTTTTTCCTATCCCAAAAGATCTGGATGCCGAGAACAAAATTAGCCTCACCCAAGTCCTTCATGTCAAGCTGCTTAGTCAACCATAATTTGACTGATGACAATGCCCCAATGTCATTCCCAATTAGCAGTATGTCATCTATATAGAGCAGCAGAAAAACCACATTCCCATCCTTAATGTGTTTGTAAACACATAGCTCATCCACATTTTGTGAGAACCCATAAATCTTGATCACTTGATCAAATCTTATGTTCCAAGAATGAGAAGCCTGCTTAAGTCCATAAATTGAACAACTTACAAACCTTACCCTATTAGCCCTTGACCTTGAACCCCTCTGGTTGTTCCATATAAATGGACTCATCAAGATAGCCATTTAGAAAAGCCATCTTGACATCCATTTGCCAAATCTTGTAGTCGAGAGCGGCAGCTATAGACAAGAAAATCCGTATGGACTTAAGCATGGCCATAGGTGAAAAGGCTTCCTCGTAATCGATTCCTTTCTTTTGCATGTAAGCCTTAGCTACTAGTCTAGCCTTAAAAGTTTCAACCTGTCTATCCACACCTCTTTCTCTCTTATAGATCCACTTACACCCTATAGGTTTTACCTCTTCGGGAAGATCCACAAGCTTCCAGACTTGATTAGTCTCCATAGACTTCATCTTTATATTCATGGCCTCTATCTAGAGTTTCGAATCAACACCCTCCATAGTCTCTATGTAAGTATAAGGATCCCTGTCATCTGGTTTAGGCAAAAAGGCCTCACCATTGAACATGTACCTCTCGGGTTGACGCTCGATCCTTCCACTACGTTAAAGCCCCTTAGGTTGTTGTTCAGATTCATTTGGTTTTTTGACACTGATTAGAATGGTTTCATTCGGAACCTCTGGAGTGATTGGATCATTCCTTAACTCCTCAAGCATCACTTTGCTTCGAGGTTTAAAGTCATCCATGTAACTCTCCTCAAGGAAAGTTACATTAGTTGAAACCACGACTTTGTTTTCCTTTAGGTTATAGAAATAATCACCTTTAGTCTCTTTTGGATATCCTACAAACATGCAAACTTCTGTATATATTTCTAACTTATTCGCATCCTTAAACAGGACATGAGCCGGACATCCCCATATATGAATATGGTTTAAGGATGTCTTCCTGCCCGTCCACAACTCGTGAGGAGTTTTAGGGATCAATTTTGAAGGCACATTGTTCAAAAGATAGCATGCGGTTTATAGTGCATATCCCCAAAAGGATAAAGGCAATGATGAATAACTCATCATGAACTTTGCCATGTCTAATAAAGTCCTATTTCTTCTCTCTGCTATGCCATTCTACTGCGGAGTGCTCAGCACAATCAAATGAGATAAAATCCTATTCTCTAATAAGTCTCTCAAAAACTCATCAGAAAGGTATTCACCACCTCGATCGGATCAAAGTGCCTTTATGGGTCTAACTAATTGCTTTTCCACTTCAACCCAAAACTCCTTGAACTTGTCAAAAGTTTTGCTTTTGTGGTGCATCAGGTACACATACCCATACCTTCAGTAATCGTCAATAAAAGTGACGAAGTACTCATACCCTCCTCGTGCTTAGATGTTCATCGGTCTGCAAACATCACTATGCACAAGTTCTAAAACCCCTTCGGCCCTATTGCCCTTAGACCCAAAAAATAACCAACCAAACAAGATTCACATTAAGGTATAGATTTCACCTTTAAGTAACTTAAAGACCCATCCCTTACCAACCTTTGAACCCTATTCAGGTTAATATGACTAAGGCGTGAATGCCAAAGATAAGTCTTATTAGAATGAGAAGTTTTAAGGCTTTTAGAGTTATTATCATTTATCTCAGCATTAAGCAGTAAGTTCATCTTAGGTTTAATAAAATATAGATTCTTTTGCATCCATCTAGAACAGATAAAAGATTTATTTTTACGAATCACCACTTTATTATTTAAAGAAACCAAATAGGAGTCTTTAAATAAACAAGCTACAGAAATTAAATTTCTTTTAAATTTAGGAACATAAAAACAATCTTACAAAATTAAATTTATATAATTATCAAAATAAAGATGGACGTCTCCCACTGCTTCTGCCAAGACCAAGGATCCATCGCCCATCCGAAGCGTAAAGTCTTCATGAAGAAGACTTCTCATTTCTTTGAACCCTTGTAGAGAAAAACAAACATGATTAGTTGCACTGGAATCTATGAACCAAATGTCACTAGATTCCACAACCAAAGAAGTTTCTAAATACAAAAGATCACACCTACCTCCTTTGGAAAGGAAGTCATTGCAATGCTTCTTTATGTGCCCGACCTTCCCACAGAAGAAGCACTTAGGTTTCTTTGGGTTCTTCTTCTTCTTGCTCATGTTGTTAGTAGGAACAGAAGACTTCCCATTCTTGACTCGTTGTTTGTTTCCATTCCCAAAATTAGGATTGGAACTAGAAGCAGCCTCCAAATTGGCCTCGCCACCAGCAGGAGACTCCCTGATTAGTAGTTTGAACTCTATAACTATTTCATTAATTCCGTTAAGGTCATATCTCGTCTAGTGCTTAAATTAAAAGTAGCTATAAACATAATAAACTCCTTAGACAAAGTCTCGAAGACCATAGTCATTTGAGTTTCAGCATCGATGTCGGCTCCATTGGTTTGAACCTCAGCTAGGTAACCCATGACTAACATTATGTGCTCCTTTACAGATGTCTCCGGCCTCTACTTATAATTTAAGAGTTTTTGAAACACCCTTTGCTGCTTTGTTATGGCTTGGCCTCTAAACATGTCTTTAAGATTATCCAAGATCTGCTTCGCAGTCTCATAATCTTCATGTTGAGCCTACAACACATTATTCATGCTAGCCATAACATAGCAACAGGCCTGATCGTTTGTATCTTTCCTACGATCGTATGCTTAGAATTGCTCATTAGTGGAATCTCCCGTAGGCTCGAGAGGACAAGGGGTTGTCAGCATAAATTTTAGTTTCTCAAAGAAGAGGACGATATCCATGTTTCGTTTCCAATCATTATAATTCTCTCCGGTCAATTGGTTTTTGTCAAGTATCAAAGATAAAGCATTTTTAGACATTTTTAATCTACAATACAGAATCATATACCAAACAGAAGCAAACAAATCATAATAATTTAGTAAGATAACACAAACATGTAAAAACATACAAATGTGTTTATGTGTCAAAACCTTGAAAATATCACAACCTTACAACAATAATTCCTAACTTAGAATTCAACAAGCTCCTAGGGGAGTCATGCCAAATTCAATTAGGAACACGGATCCCCTCCTGATTAATATATGCCATCTAGGACCCGTATAATCCAGCATATATTAATAATCGTTTCTTTGACCATTAATTTTATTAACAGAGCTCCTAGGGGAGAATAATAATAAAATTAACATGAGTGCATAACCATTGTTTTAATATTTTATCCATGATTTATAATCACCACCTAGGAGTGTGCAATCATAAATCATGCTAAAATACCTTATTCTCTCGGAGACCCAATCTGGACATGATAGAAATCCCTTCCTAGGGGTCGGGACCATCATGTTCTTCCCATGGACCAGTGATGGAGGCTTTAGGTCCTCTCTTCGAAAACCTTCTCCCACTTAATCTTTTGAAATCAAGGTTTTATTTTAAAAAACATACATGAACAATTTTAACATAAGCGGCACTCCCTATTTTATATGGCATGTTATCAATATATATGGCAAATCATATTATAATATAGACAAACAAAGCAATCAAGCAAAGCTATAAGCAAAATAATAATAAATAACCGTAATGTTATGGTTCCACCCTAAAGAATAAAAAAACAAAGATTTCAAGAGAATAATTGAAACATATTATCGATTCTTCATCCTTGAATCCTCAAGTTGTATCCTTCTTCATGTAAATCACATCTCCAAGTCTTCAATCCTATATGAATCAAACACTCCATTTTTTCGGTCATATCTAAATTTAATGTTTTTTAAAATTGTCCTAAAAATAAAATTAAAACTGCATGAAAAACAGCATCTTTTTTGAAAAATTTTTAGCTCTCTATCGACAAGCCGATCTGGGTAATCGGCCTGCCAGTCATGACCCTCCGATTGGCTGATTTTTTCAAGTCAGCCTGTCGGTCCATGACTGATCGGCCTACCAAACTAGAAGTTCGGCCTACCGCCAGAGCCACTTGATTTTTGTCCGGCTGATGGCTTGTCGAACGTCTCGTCTAGCCTGTCGATATGCAACCATCAGCCTGCTGACCTAGAAGGTTCGGTATGCCGATCGAGCAGAAACCACCCTTTTTAGAAAATATAGTTTCTTATGCAATTTATCAATTTTATTCTTAGCAATTCAAAAACATAAAATTAGAGACTCAGAAAATGCCAAGGAACGCCATCATCTATCTTCTAGGTCCGTCTTCTCCAAATGATTATTTAATTACAAAATTTTTACAAATTTAAAATTAAATAATAATTCCTAGACGAAGATGATAATCCGTCATCTAATTACATAGAAAACCTTAATACATATTCTAACCTCTAAGGAACCATAACTGGTGTAAATTAATTAATTAATAATTAATTAAATAATAATTTAATCAACCATAATTAATTAATAAGCATTCACCAAATAATCCATGACAACATATAATATTGTATAGAAACCTAGAGTACCAACTCTCTATAAAATTAAATTCATGCATATGAGAGATCAAGATCACATAATTTATACATATAGCATGATCACAAACTTGTAAATTCATGTAAAAACCATGGCTCTAATACCAATTATTGGGAAAATAGTACACAGTAGAATTTTAAAAATTTTATATTAAAGTATTTTTCAAAACACAAGTTTGACATACTATACGCATAAATTAACCGGATCTTACTAGCCTTTGGGTGCCCAAAAGCTCCTGCAATCAGTGAAGAGAAGTAATGTTCTAGAAGGACCTCAACCAACTAGCCTTCTTTGCTATTCTCTATCCACGATCGGAGTGAGTGTGGGCTCACACGTATAGCTCTTCCTCCAGATGACTCTCCTTCCAACCAAGTGAGGGAACCCAAAGCTAGTGTTCATGATTTATGAACAAGAGCTCTTAAGGAGCTTCAGAATCTCACATGCAGAGTTTCACTCTTAATCTCTCAATTGATCTAAATAATAGTAAGACTCACAACCTTTTTATAGAGGCTGGGTCCAAGAGTTAGTCCTTATTAGATAATGCCTCAAAATTCAAATCAAAATTAAATTCGGATCAATAATTGATAAAATCTGCGTGAAAACATGTGATCTTTTTATCGCGCATAGGCAAGCCGATCAACCTAATCGACAGGCCGAACTACCGATAAAAATCTTAGCAAGTCTTTTATTTTCCACCTAAAATTCTATAGGATAAAGTCTCAGTTTTAATTTGAATAACCCAATAAAAAAGTTATCTAATTAAAACAACTATATCTAGATAATCTCTAGGAAAATAAATGAATTCCTAATAATTCTACAAGTTTATCTTGATTTAATTTATTCAAAATTAAACCAACTGATAAACAGACAAGAATTATCCGATCCCAAAAATTCAATAAGTATATCTTGAATTAATTTTGTCACAAAATTAATTCAACCGATAAACAGACATGAATTATTTGATTCTTCTAAATTTCAACCAATCTAATAAATCTGACATAAGTCACAAATTATTAGAAAAGCATGTCGTATCGTTACAGGATTTTGTGAGCTAACAAAGGGGACCTGGTGGACCTATATAGTTCAAGCTCCTGATAATTATGAAACCCAATATCCCAGATATACATTTCATAATTATCAACTCCAACACTACTCCACTAAAAACTTGTAGCTGCACTCTCGAACTATATAGAATTATAACCCGTGTAGCTAAGTCTTCATGACATATTATAGTGTATCGTATCCCCATAGGATTATCCATAATTAGCTTAAGGACAAGTTCTGTCTTACCTTCCCCATTACTTTTATCTTACATTCTATTATCTCACCATCGAAAAACTTACTATCCAAACATAGTATACCATTCGGTTACACTTATGTATCCAAATGGTTGAACACTCCAGTTTTTCAATTACAGGATAACAGATATACGAGGATATCACTACTCCTAAAGAGGAGCTATGGGTTCCATATCTATGAATAACAAGTCTATGCTATCAAGAGTCTTGCCTCTAATGTATCAGCATGCATACTACTATTAAAATGTGGGTGTCAGCCTTTGGTATATCGAAAGACACAAGTCAAGACAACGTGCCCACTATTCATCTCAGAATTAAGATACAATACAAATGATTGTCTAAAATGAATCGATTTGCTGAGACAAAATTATTAATCTAAATCAATTAACTTTAGGTCCTGATCTAATACATCGTCGCCTATGACAACGTGCCGATATTTTTATTTATGGAGTCCACCTCCGATGACCAAGACAAACCATCTCCTAATAGGGATATAGACATATAATAATCTTTACATAAATAAAGCGCCCAACTTTATTCCCTCAATTGCAGATCTTATGTTTTAGACCGTCACCTTAAGAATCGTGTCTTTCATATAATCTATCCTTCATATGCCTAATTCTTAAAGGTTTAGATCGATAGTTTTAGACTATTATTTGCTTAACATACATTCAACAAATATGAACGTAAAGAGGATAAGATTTGATATATAAATAATAAATGAATTCTTTATTGATAAAAATATCTCCAAAAACATATTACATTTTTACTCCTTAGGGCATACACGTCTAACATATCTTTTCAGCAACTTGTCCATTGTTGAGTCATCTAGTCTAGAAATCATATGGTCGTGTTATGAGGTGTGTCCCCTTATGGATGATGTTGAGGTAGAAGAAGCTCTTAGAGATGCGAAAGAGTGGCCACAATAGTCACTTTCTGACCTCACCTATAGCACGGACTAAACCAGAACCCCCCAACAACACCATGTGAAGTCTGAATTAGCCACAAGAAAAAGAAGATTCCCCTCAAACCTCACTACTAATAATGAGTGTACCTTTTCTTTAGCTTTATTCCGTATTGAGTCAGTCTTATCTTATCTTTTGAGTCAGCCTTATCTTATCTTTTGCTTTATCTTGTAATTGGTCCACATGTATTGCCATCTTATTGTAATCTTATCACCAAGAGTTCTATTTATAGAGAACTCAGTCTTTGTTGTAATTAGACTTGAAGCCATCTTATAAAAAAAAAAAAAAAGCTTTCTAAGAAATAAATATCAGTGCGTTTCAAAATGAGATTCTAAATTTCTTAAGTAGAGGGAACCTTATAACAAAACAGAGAGTGGATCCTTAGCACTTCAATTCAACAGATTAAGTACCCAGGCTAGAATATCAGCAATAGCAGCTGTTTATCTCAAACAAGGCTATAAATCTTTGCTATAAGCCAGAAAGGCGATCCAGGAGTAGGCAAAAGTCTAAAGGTTATATGTTTCTATTGTTTATTTATTTCAGACAAGGTCACAAATCCTGTCTTACCCTTTATCGATGTCAGCCTGCTCCCAGATTGGTATATGATTATCTATGTAACCTTAAAATTGTATATAAATGTCATATACAAGAGGATAATATCTAATATGATAATTAAAATAATTAGTAACATATAATTAATTGTTATAATTAATTATTCAATTAAAGTATGAAATCTTTAATTGAGAGTTACTAGTGCAGATCATTTCTATTAAAAATAGAACGATCTTAGCTAAAGTATTAATATAGCAAGTTATTAAATGAGTATATTATACATAATAAGATTATGTGGGACCATGATATGATATGAACATCTAATAATATATGTTAAATATATAATTTCTGACCACATCACCCGATTGTCACATATCAGATGATCTTAATCTTGAGTTATTAGAAGATTTCTACTTATAGATTTATGCCTTTTGATTTACTTTGAACGGATTTGAGAATCTAATCATATTCCTTGTATTTTGGAGGCATAATAAAGTAAATAGCTATGTATTTCAATAGTACCATATGGAATTTATTCCTTCTCTAATGAAAAGTAGATAAACAATTTTCTCGAGTGTTGATTCGCGTCTTGAATAATAAGAGCGCTCATTTCGTGATTATATTCATGAATTTATTATTAATAGCATGTTTTCGTATTAGTTGGTTCTAGCTAATTTTTTAGTTAGGAACAATGTAAAGCTCTCACATGCTATAATAAAAGCCAAAAAGTTGCTACAATGTAAAGCTCTTATATACTGTAGTGTTTATAGTTCTAACCACCATACCAAGCACCCTATAATTAGGTAATCAATGGCATTCAATAATAAAGAAGTAATTAGAGAGATTAAGGATTTTACTTAGCTTTAATTATGAATTATTTACGGAGGATCAACAATTGATGACTTTAAAAAATGAGTAATTATATGTCTATAATTTTAAGAGTGCAATCCAAGTATTTAATAGAGTTACATCGGAATTAATAAAAGAGTAATATATTAACTAAAGAGTTTAATTAATATATTGGTTTTATTAGAGCCTGAAATTATAGGTTCATTAGTTCCTCGCTATCTTTGTAATCATTGTTTGGACAAGTAAAATTATTAGTTTAATTAATCAATTTAAAATTATGGAATTTTAAATTAAATATAACTTCATATAAATTAATTGTGAATTAATTTATAATTATTAAATAATAAATAATTAATTTTGGAATACACAATGAGTGGGACCCACTGTTGCTAGCGCCTATTACTAGCGGGAAAAGTTTCCTATGCAGTCTAAAGCTTGATTACCAAGTTTTCTTATTTAGAATTTCTATTTTTAGATAAGTGTGATTCAATTCAAATATGAAAAGATAAATTTGGAAACAAATGAGATTGGGTTACGAACAATGTTCCTTCCTGCTCGTGATGATAGGCGCCACATGTACAAAGAATCTCTCTGTCTTTGGCACTAATAGCAATATAAGAAACAAAAATGTCGTGCCTTTTTATTCTAATTGAATATTTGATGTTTAAACTTAAAATAAAAGAAAGTTTCAAAATTAATTGAGTCTTTCTTTCTCTATTAATAGAGGCCTCATCTATTCATTCATATACTTGTGAGTCTTAGAGAGACTAAGGGTACTCTGCCATAAAATCTTCCTCATAGGCGTGTAAGAGAGAAAAAGAGAGTGTAGAAGTGTTCTTCATCCCGAGAACCATTTTGCTCATGTGTTGAGATTAGTAGATGATTAAAAAGAGAAGAGTGATCTTTTAAAAACCTTAATTCCTCCTATGCCCCCCTGTTCATCCAACCGGGGCCGAGAACTAGGTGAGGAAGATGATGGTTTTGCTTATAGAGAACGTCTTTGCAATTTGAATTTCCCAATCATCTCTCATCAACTGAGAAAGTAGAGTTTTATATATTTATTTAGCATTAAATTAGTATAATCTATAGCATATTTTACAAAAGTTTTGAGAAAATTTTTGTTATATACCCTCGCACCATAACCACATTTTCGTTATTTTTGTGAAAACATCTTCCAAAACCAACAACTTTTACGTTCATCAAGGAAGAGATATATGGCATTTAGCATCTTGTAGGAGGATTGTTTTGTCCATTTGTGATGACGCTGATGTAAATTAAGGGCAGTAAAGTAATTTAGTTGGCTTGTCAAAGGTTAAAGAAGTAAATCTATGAGTTAAAATAATATAATAGTGCATTTGAGATCGTAATGGAATATCCTATTGACATAAAACTATAGGTGGAGAATGTAATTGATAAGTGCATAATTTGATATAATTTTCTACTTAATTTTCCCACATTTTCTTACTTTATTCTTGAGCAAGTTATGTTTTATTTGTGATTTTTGTGTTTTATAGGTGTTTCAACGTAAAGAGATGAAAATTGGATGAAAATTTGAATTTTGAAGCTCATGAATTTTACTTAACCATTGTGGAAGTCAATTGGGGGCCAAAAATGAATTTTTGGGATTTAAAGGACCAAATTAGCATTTTCAGCAAAAGGAAGCCATACCCCCCGTAGCAAGGATCCATGCACCTGCACTTTAGCATAGAAGTGTGGTGCCCCAACGTAGAAAGAAGCTCACAGCCACGCGCACAACACCTACGTCTAATTCCCAGCACAACGCATAGAAAAGAATGGGTAGGCCCAACATAGCACGTGGCCTCGCGCAAACACCCATGCCCCCTCACGTGCTTCCCAGCTACTTTATGTGAAAATAAGCTTCGTGCATTCTTGCAAGGATTTTTGCTCACCCTCGCACGTTCCCTTCCATGTATGCTCGAATATGACCTAGAGTTGAGTAAAAGTTGCCTCTTTTCATCCTTAAAACAAAAACCAAAAAATACCTCACCTTAGAACACAAGTTGTGATCCATTTTTCATATATTTTCTAGCCACTTTTTGGAGAGAAAAAGAGAGACAAAAAGAAGGAGAATTCTCTTGGTGCTCGAGAAATTTCCTCTACATGGAGATTTCTTCTCGATTGTCAAAGAGTTTTTCTTTTTCTTTATTTCTTTTGAACTCCAAATATGTTTTTATTTTATTTTTTGTTATTTAAATTCGTGAATATGTTACGCTGAGCTCCTCTTAAGTTAAGAGTGATTTCAAAGCCCTAGACTCAATTATGTAATTGATATGTTCCAAAATTATTTTCAACTTTTCCTATCAAAATTGTTTACGTTTCTCTATTTTTAATGTTTATGATTTTTATTTTATTTTATTTGGAGCGGCCAACCAAATGAGATAGAATAATAATCTATTTCTAAATTAGGAATTTTTGATCCATAATTGTATTGATTTTCTAATTATTAATAGCAAATTGTGGTCAATAATTGTGAGAGGCTTTTGTGTGATTCTGGTGAGAAATGTAGCCTAGGTTGAACAATCCGAGCTTGAGTGTTTGTTATCTAGACCAATATCTTTCTTAACATCATGCTTACATTGAATTGTGTTCGAAAACGTGAATGCAACAGAATTTTAAAATTTTTAAATCAAAATATTTTTCAAATAACAAGTTTGACATGCTAAGTACATAAATTAATAAAAGTTCTTACTACTTCTTCAGTAAACTGAAAATTGTAAAAAACTGCTACTAGAGAAGAACATCCCACCAACTTGTCTTCCTTGCTATTCTCTTTCCATGATTAGAATGCAGGTGTTCGTATGTCGTATAGTTTTCCCTCCGGTGACCCTTTCTTCCAACAACTTGAGAAAACTAAGAGCTAAGGTTCTAGATGTTGAACAATAGTCCTTTGATAGCTTTAAAGTTTCTCTCACTAGAATACTCTCTCTATGCTTCTCAATTGATCTAAGGAACAATGAAAAATAGTTCCCTTTATATAGTGGTCGAATTTGGGAGATTAGGTTTCAAAATTCAAGCTGGATCAACTTCTGATAAAAAATGTGTAAAAAATGAGTATCAAGATTATCACATGGTCGACATACCGAACACGTGCACTAGCTTACCGAACTTGTGGCATTGACCTGCTAAAGTCGACTATCGGTCTACCGACTGAACGATAATTTAAAAATCTAAAAATATCTTATTTTACACGGGAATCTTAGATAAAGCCTTAGTTTTAATTCAAACAACCCAATAGAGAAGTTAGCTGATTAAAACAGTCATATACAGATTATCCCATATCAAATAAAATATTATCCAAATAATTCAACATGTTTATTTTAAATTAATTCACAAAATTAATTCAACTAATAAACCAACATGAATGATTAAATTTAATCTATCGAATTTTAGCATTTCAATAATTAACATAAGTCATCAATATATAGGAAAAACACGTTGTATCATTACATGAATTATTATGAGCTAACAAAAGGGACCTGATGGACATATATAAATTAACCTCCTACACTTATAAAATAACATATCCCAGATCCTTATATTTTATAATTATCAACTCTAACGCTATTTAACTAAAAGCTTAGAGTTGTACTCTCGAGCTAAATAAAATTATAAAACTTCAATAAGCTAATTGTCCATGACATATCATAACATGTGATATCCCCATAAGATATTCATTATCGGCCTAAGGATAAGTTCTATTTTACTTTTTGATTATTTTTATCTTATGTTCTATTATCTCACAATTGGAAAACTTACTATCCATAAATAGTATATCATTCGGTTACACATATATATCTAAATAGTTGAACGCTTCAGTTTTTCAATTACAAGATAATGTCTATAAGAGAATATAATTAACTCTACAAAAGAGCTTTGTATTCTGTATCTACAAATAATGAGTCTACGACAATAAAAAATCATGTCTCCAATGTATCGGTATGCATACCTTCATCTAATTTAGGATGTCACTCTTTTGCACATCAAAAGACATAAGTCAAGAATACGGGCGTATTAATTTATTTTAGAGTTAATATACAACATATATGATTGTATAAAGTAAATTGATTTAAACAAACAGAATTATTAATCAAATCAATTCAACTTTTGTCCCAATCATTATAGCGTCACCTATGACAATATAACAATCTTTCTACTAGTGGAATCCCACTCCGATGACCAAGACAAGTCATCCCCCATTAGGGATATAGACAACATAACAATCATAACATGAATAAAGCGTCTAACTTTATTCTCTCGATTGCAGACCTTATCATTTAACTATTACCTTTAAGATTTATGTCTTCAACATAATCTGTCCATTATATGCTCGATCTTAAAGGTTTATAGTCTCATACTTTTGTTTGCTTATCATATATTTAATAGAAATGAATATAAAGAGGACAACATTTGATATATGAAAATAATAAACTCTTTATTGATTAAATGTGGCGCTCCCTTTCCGGACGTCACAGATATCGTTACATTCATTCTTAAAACTGAAGCAAACTATTGTAATATTAACGTGAATTTGAAATCATAGTTTGGAAAAGCATTCCCAGGATCTTTACATACATTTTTTTTTTATATAGAAATATACAAATACTATTTATAAGACAATTTGCTTTTCCATAGTCATTGTATAAATAGTTTGCTTTTCCATAGTCATTGTATAAATAGTTTGCTAATATTATTTAAATTTAAATGGCACTTGAAAAACAAAAGACAAAATTCTTTGAACATGTCTCGGCCGGCAGGCCGAACTTTTACCTTCGGTAGGCCGAACTCATCCGGCAGGCCGTCCGAGGCCTTGCAGAATGGGGTTTTCAAAATCCAAAAGATCGGCAGGCCGATGCTTGGCATCCGGCAAGCCGATTGGAAAATTTTGGCAGTCCGACCAGTATGGTCGGCAGGCCGAACCTTTAAAAAAAAATTTTTTTGATAACAAGTTTTAAAACTTCAAATGCGGAAG
This sequence comes from Artocarpus hirsutus, assembly GCA_946598075.1. Classification (NCBI taxonomy): domain Eukaryota; kingdom Viridiplantae; phylum Streptophyta; class Magnoliopsida; order Rosales; family Moraceae; genus Artocarpus; species Artocarpus hirsutus. The sequence continues at coordinate 594 of CAMOHE010043309.1, read as the reverse complement.
AAAACTTTATAAAATAATAAAACACATTCACAAAATTTATAAAAATTATACTTAAATTATAAACATGCCCATAAAGTTATAAACATAATTAAAAATTTAAAATCATAACTTATTCCTTAAAAAAAAACTTCTTTCCTTTGCGTTCTTCCATTTGCAACCATCTCCCTTAGCTCACACGCCTTATCATTTGTCCTCCGCCTATTCCATCACTTTCTTACCCTTATCTGCAACATGATGAAAAACTTAAATAAGCTAATGCTTAGTAAGTACATTGTAATTCTCACAATTTAAAACATTTCATAAACATCATCATCATCAACTTTAAAACATTTCATGAACATCATCATCATCATCATCATCATCATAATAGTGCACTAGGCACATTTTCATAGGAACATATCTTTCATTACATCATTCATATTAAAACTTATCCATTTTATCTTTAGGGGCCCAAGTGTTGCACCATAACATCATCATCATAGGCGCGCCGTCATGAGAGGAGAGGGGTTGCAAAGCCCAAACCAAACATGACATGTCCAACCTTTGGGACATCATAAACATAAACATAGGGTGTGCAACACTTATTTAGGTGAT
>CAMOHE010043308.1:19137-37365 GCA_946598075.1 Artocarpus hirsutus | reverse complement strand
TTTTTAAGTCTGGTACAAATATGACCTCTTTAAGGGTTCTTACAATACCATCGTGCATTTTGATGGTTATTGTACCAATTCTCTTGACCTTGCAGGCGCGGTTATCACCCATCACTACATTTCCTCCATCGATTTCTTGTAGTGCTGTGAACCAGTCCTTTTGAGGGGTCATATGAAAACTGCACCTCGAATCCAAGATCCAATCTTGGGTTGTCTCGGAGAAAGAGATCGTCAACACCTCAGCACTATCATAACCTTCATCAATTAGTGCTGCATCCCCTGCAAGCTTCCCAGAATCCTTGACTTTCCGTTCTGGGCAGAGTCTTCGAATGTGACCCATATTGTGGCAATGAAAGCACTTCACATTCTTGTAGTCTTTCTTGCCTTTTGATTTTGATCTGGAAAAGGTTCTTACTCTCTTGTCAAAAAGATTTCTTTTCTGTGTTCTCCCTCTTACATTTAGAATTTCCCCTGAGTTACCCTTATCCAACGATTTGTCAGAGCTTCTTAGATCAAGCATCTTAGAGCACAGAGTATTTTGAACCTCTTCTACTGATATTGAGGTTCTACCACATTTTAGTTCCTTGAACGCTTTCAGAGATTTGGGTAAGGAATTCAGGAGAATTACTGCTTTGTCTTCATCTTCTATTTTGACTTCCAGATTTTCCAGATCAAGAATCAGTTTGTTGAAGTCATCGAGGCTGTCTTCTATGGGCTTCGATTCATCCATCCTGAACCCATAAAAACTTTCTTTCAAATAGGAAGGGATCGTGTACGAAAAATTTCTTCTAGCTTCTTCCATATATCAGCGACAATCTTCTCATGGGACACCTTCCTTAGTACTTGATCTGAGAGGCTTAGCACAATAGAGCTGTGAGCTTTTCTTGAAAGTTCTTTTTGCTTCTTAAGAAAATCTTCTCTTTGTTTATCAGAAAGATCTTGAGGTATTTCAATATCCAGATGCAAAGCTTTATCAAGGCCTTGGGAAATCAGGACTGCCTCCATCTTCATCTTCCACAAGCCAAAATCGCTTTTGTCTTTCAGCTTCTCTATGTCATACTTCTGATTCGTCATTGTCTTTGTTCTCGAATTCTTGACGTATGGCTCTGATACCAGATATTGAATCGAGTGTCTTGATTCAACTTATGACTAAGAACTTTTGCTTGATGATAAAATCATTCATTTGCAATCTCAATTGAACTAGACAGCAAGAACAGAACAATAGAAAACAAAACTCACAAGATTTTAGCGTGATTCGGATTCAATCGATCCTACATCCACGGGGACCTCAGCAGTCACCAAGATTCACTAAACAAGAATTGATTACAACAGTCAATGCACTCTCATTTCAGTGAAGTATTCTGCACTGAGCACACTTTTCTTCACATACTAGAATACAGACACAAGCTCACTCTCTTTTTTCAGTCTGCGACCCGAAAAACCCCTTTTACACCCAACAAGCACTCTGTTGTTTTTTTTTTTTTCTCGCTCAAGTCACTCTACATATATATATGTCCAGCTCAAGGCATTGCCTATATGTACAACAGACTTCTACTTGCATAAAAGCTAATAAGGGTCTTCATCCAATATGACTAATATCAGCCGTCCGATATAAGCTAATCACCACCCCAATATGACTAATATCAGCCGTCCGATATAAGCTAATCACCTCTTAAGAAATAGCTTATTTAATGAACCACCTCATAACAGTGGGAACTGCTTCCTTCCATCCAGTTGGAAGCTTCACCCATTTTAGATCAGATCTTAATGAACGGATGTGATTATCTTAAGGGCATTGAAATGACATATGATTGGCTCCTTGCTTTAACGGGTTACTGGGCCAATTAACATGCTGCGAAAACGACAATGCATTCCACAAGTTTTGCGGCTCTATGGCAAGCGTGTGGGTCCTACCATCTATGGATAAAATAAGGAAAGAGACCCACTCCCAAAAAAAAAAAAGAGTGCCACTTGGCAAGACCCTTTTTTCTCTCACGACACAGATGGCAATAAGTAGACGTGGCAGTGGTCAATAATTCCACGTTAACTGAGAATTATTTCGAGAGACATGTTGCGGTTGGAATTAAATGTCCAATTTGGAAGTCGATTTCAACATTGTTAAGTTATTAAGAGCTAATGATAATCGGTATTTGTGCATAAAATTCTTGATCGTTCTATTTTCTTCGTAGTTTGGTCGATTACACATTATCTATTCCAATTGGAAGAACCTACATGAGGTTTGTTTTCTTTTGAATTTGGTGTAATCCTTCCCGGTGAATGCAACACATGGCAGAATTTGGGTCTTTCTTGATTGAAACCATGTGTTTGGAGAGTGGAGACACTTCTTCTTCTTCTTCTTCCTTTTTTTTCAGTGGTTTAGTTTTTCGTTCGTTAGTATATTGATTTTAATTGTCTAGAGATTGTTATTGATATTAATTCATTATTTAGTATTCAAAAAATCACCATTATTTTTGCCATCCTTGTTTAGCGCATAGGGTATTTAAAATTGACGTTGTGCAATGACAAATCGTGTTATGTGTCGTGTTCGTGCCAGCACGATTATAACATTGACACGATTACGCTGAATACGAACACGGCACGATTAAACACGATTATAACGCGACATGATTATGCTAAATACGAACACGGTATGATTAATAAACGTGCCTAAAATATAAACACGAACACAACATGCCTATAATACCCGTAACACGGCACGACACGATTATTAAACGTACCGTGACGTGTTGACACGATTATAGCACGTTTAGGGCTGATAATTCGTGCCGTATGTCGTGTTTGTGTCAACATGTTTATAACACGACACGATTAAATTAAACACAAACACAATTAATAAACGTGCTTAAGATACAAACACAAACACAAACACAGCACGCGTAAAATACGTTTAACACAGCACAATAAGATTAAAATTTATTATATAATTTTTTATTATATAAATTATTTTTAAATTTTGACTATCAAAATATTAAAAATTAAATATTCTTACTGTATAAATTTTTTTACTATAAACTAGTCACTATAACTAAAAAGTCTTTATTAATGTAAAAGATATAACAATATTTAATTATTAAATATTTTAACTACGTTTTATTCAAGACTAGACATAAATTAATCTCAACGTGAGTTGAAACACAAGGGACGCCATGTTTATAAAGAGTATAAAGGAGAGAGCAGTGTTTATATAGAGTACAAAGGAAAGAAGTCTCTCTTTGTTTTCGATGTGGGATTTTTGGGTTAAAACTTTATAATCATAATAAATATATTAGAAGCCCTTTTTTAACCAAAAACATTGATTTACTTGGGTGGTGTACAGGCGACATTTTCAACCTTGTGAGCAAGTTCAATCTCTTGCAACCGCAAAAACTTAAAATTTTTTAATTTTAAGTTTAAACATGCTATAAACGTGCTATAACCGTAATAAATAAAATAAAAGCTTTTATTTTGTAACAAAAGCTCGTTGAGCGTAGTGGAAGCTAGCACAATAATGTACCCGGAGGGATCAAATCTTCAAACTTGTAGGGTCACGAAATTTTTTTATTTTAAGCTTCAAAAGCATTAAAAACATAATAAATAAATTAAAAGTCTTATTTTGTACAAAATGATCATTTAGTGTGGTGGAGAAAATGATCATTTAGTGTGGTGGAGGCAAACTTAATAATACACCCTTAAGTGTAAGGTTCAAATATTTCATCTTGCAAAATTATAAATTTTTTTATTTTAAGTTTAAATGTACTACAAACAAATCCAACACGTTTATTTTCGTGTTATTCGTGTCAACCCATTTATAGCCCAATTAATTTTAAGTTTAAATGTACTACAAACGAATGCAACACGTTTATTTTCGTGTTATTCGTGCCAACTCATTTATGGCCCAATTCATATTTACAAACCCGTTTATATCATGTTGTTTTTGTATCGTGTCATCGTGCCGTATCCAAAATTGTCGACCCTAACTGATTTTGAAGATTACAACTTACTTGCTTGTTTTTAACTTGGTAAATCATTATAGTCTTCCTCAAAAATCGTGTTTTAATTTTAGAATTTGACTTGGCTATTTAAATGTTTTCTTTTCGTTTTCCTTTTTCATCTTCACTGCATATTGACATGCAAATAGGTTAACATGCCATATATTGAAACCATGTACCGATGTTTAATTTTTATAACTTTAGTAATGGCTGTTATGTAAGGTCTTGAATCACTTCAAAATTAAATTACTGCTCCATCGCTTATAAAAAAACATAAAGTTTCGCCAGATTTCAACTAGTGCTATGTTTTGTTGAGAAAGTTAAATCCTCGTTTGTTGTTTTATTGCAATACATAAACCAATTATAGAACAAACACTTTAGATATATATTTACTCAATTGCCCAGACATATCATTCCTTTCAATACTGGATGAGCTACTGTATCAAACAAATTAGACTACCATAACTAGGCCCACGTGGGCTTGTATACTTCCAACGAACCCCAATTTTCAGTGGCTAATAATATGCCAAAATTGGATTGTTAGAAGTACATGGATTCAAACTTAAATAAATTCGTGCTTGTAACCTCACTCTATATTGATTCTTTTTGGTTTTTAGTTTAATGCTCTAACTTTTACCCTTTATTTCCTTTTTCTTTTTGGGATGAAATTTCAGTTTCCTATTTTGAGGTGAGAACCACGGATCTTCAGTAAGTTAAACTTTCTTAAATTTATTAATATCTACAAAACCATCCATCTTTTTTTTCTTTCTTTCTTTTATGTTTTTCTTTCCAATGATTAATATACTCGTGAGAATATTAATATTAGTACACAATAAACATATGATCATATGTATGGTCCAACTTAATTATATAGAATTCGTATAGGTTTTTTAATTCAATTAATGCAGTTACTAGGACTACTGGGGAGCCTAAAGGGCATTACGTCAGAGTTGGTGGCATCTCAATGTGTGAAGAAATTGTATGAAAGTGGAGAAATCCAAGTTGTTAATGGAAGTGATCCACAACAACTTTCACAATTTGCAGCTCACTTTATCGGTGACACTGACCAACCACAAGCTTGCAATTTCGCTGCATTTGTTCCTTCTGGAGAGACTACCCCTTTGCAGGTAATAATCAAACCTATTATAGGGTAAGTTTAGCGATCTCATTCCAACTACAAAGTTAGAACTGCTACGCTGTAAAGAAAAAATACGCTACAATATAAAGCTTTCACGTATGACAGTAAAATTGTTCTAATTTTTAGTTCGAGTTGTCAAACACACTCTATACTACTTGTCTTGTGTATTTGACTTGACACTTTGTAATAAATTATGTTATCCTTCTTAGGTGGGTATTTTTGTTAATACTATATGTTTTCAAACTATAAGATTTGGTCCAAATCTTTTTTTTTTTCTATTGATATGACAGCTAAAAAACGTATACTAGGTTACTTTTAGTAGGAAAAATCTCCTATATTTTAATGTGAGGTAGATTTTGCTCCTTTTTTTTAAGGCATGGTATTAAAGTTTGGGCCGATTTGGTAATGCCGTAAAATTTGAAAAAAATTGTTGTGAGTTATATGGAAGAAAAAAGGAGCCGAGTGTTTAGTAACTTGTAATTTAAAAGTATTTTGGTTTCAAAAGTAGTATATATAATAGTATTGCTGTTTGCATTATACTCCTATTGATTTAATATATGGCTTTATAAAAATCGTTATTTGACTTGCTAAACAAAAGTTTATTTAATTTCTTTTAAAAACTTACTTTAGAGGAAAAAAGAGCTAATTATTTTGAAAATTGCCTAACACAGTTGCAACCTGCAACCCTGAGAGAGATCATAGGATTCAAAAGAAACTTCATTATGATTTTTTTTTTTTTCAAATGAAAGTTCATTATGATTTTTGTTTGCTTGACGAATCAAAAAACCACTTATATTACCCTAAAAAAGGGTACTTATTCTGAATTTTATATGTAAGAATACGTGTAAAGCTACAGTTTCATTGGAGGTAAGAATTTGCAAAGTGCAAATCTAACCTCCGTTTTTTAAATATTTGATAATTCTAAATGACAAAATTCAGCTTTAAATTTGAACCTAATATCATACTTAGTTCTAATATATTATTAATATTCTATGTACAGATAAATATTTATTGCTATTTTCTTAATTTTAAGTAATTAAAGATAATTGAATATTCATCTGTATTGAATAGAGAGCAGAATGGATCAAGTTCCTGGGAAGTTTTACAAACCTTGAAGATAGAGCTAATCGAGTATACAATGCAGTACGTACAGAAATGTTCACACATATTTATATATTTAATTTATACATTTTCAATTTTATATATAATATAATTAACTTTTCTATTGCAGGTCAGACAGAATTATCTATGCTTGACCAAGGCATCTTCAGGCAGGGCATCATTCAAACCAATTGTCGCTTGGATGGATTATAACAATGTACCAAGAAAAAAAAATCATTTCACATCTAAGTAGCATTTTAAATATATATATATATATAATTTTCATAAATATATATATATATATTTTTCATACAATATGAGCAGTAGTTTTGCTTTAGTTTATCACTATTTTGTTTTACTTATCTGTGTCATCTTGTTATTGTTAAGTAGATTAGTTTTTGTGTTCTTACTGCTTAGGTTTCTCTTTGCAGGGTATATGGTCTTTTGCAAATGAAACATACAAGTTAAAGGTACTAAAATTGTTCATTAATAACCTTTTGAATGTGAAAGATAGAAAGATAGATTTCTCTCTCCCCTAAGACATATAAGAGTTTTTGGAAGCCAAGATAGAACTTAAATACTGTAGCATGCAAGAACTTTATACTATAGCGGTAGGAATTTGGTTCCCAAACACTCTCTGTATAAAGAAATAAAGTGAAGGATTTAATTGGTACAATTACCATTTTATCCTTGTGTATGGCTTCCATCAATAATGACAGATAAACAAGCCTTTTATAAATGTCACAAAATAGTCTATGATCTATTAACGTTTGTCCTCACGCTTTAAAGTGGTGAACCAAGTTCTGAAATTTTGCAAGTAAATTAAACAAATATTAAAAAGGTTTTAACTAAAAATATTCAAGTGCATAAACTTTCTTTTATTAACTTCCTGCATAATTTTGGAAACAGTATGTGGAAGATGCAGGAGGAGAGAATGTTGATGACTCTATTAACAAGATTAGCTACAACGTCTCTATTCCTGATGACTTGGAGCAATTGCATGCCATCCTATGTGTAAGTTGATCATTTACCTCTATAATTTTTACAACAATTAAAAATGGTTAAATCGGTTTTTTATAAGTAGAATTGTTTTTTTTGCTACAATGTTTCATCTCACAAAATTAAAACCAAAGAACGTTTCTAACCATAAAAAACAATTAAATCTGCTCTCTCAAACAGACTGCAAAACTAAAAGAACTTCCTTAATTAGCTTCTTGATACGATTTATCAATTTGCATTTTTATTAATCTTTTTCTATATATTATGACTGCTTTGACTCAATTAAAACTTCTAATTAGATGTTTTATTTTTCTGTACTTGACTAGACGGTGGACGTGATTATTGATGAAACATTCACTTCAGATCCGGTTGGCTACAACATGTCAACCTTCCTCCAAAATACGAATGTTGAAGATCGTTCTTGTTTTGCTTTCTTAACAAACCAAAGCTTGTGGAGATACGACAAGAAAATTCCCAACTCAAATACTCTTGGTAAACTACATTTTGACCCCGTTAAATCTCTCTCTCTCTCTCTCTCTCTTTTCTTTTTCTTTTTCTTTTTTTTTATAGTAGCTGCCAAGTAATTGAACGACACTTTATATGTTAAAAGTTCTTAAGTATCATCAAAATAGTTTTAATTTTGTAAGTTCTTGTTTGCTTCATGACACAGAATAAGTTATTTGAATATACTCTGACAATTCCATGACCGTGTAAAAAAATGGTTACTTGTTACAATGTGATATAATATCACATGTGTCCATGCATCAAAATTGTCACATTATAGTATAAGACCTAATAATTTTAGTTTTACTATTTTCAATACATTTTTTCATGCAACATTATATTGAGTATTTTTCCATGTCTATAACATGTTTTGTTGTGTGGTCATATAATTTTAAATTTTTAATTGTCAATCATCAGATTGGTTCAATGGAGCAGTTTCTCAACCACAACTAGTTTTGGTGGATCTTATTGAAGCTTTATTTCCTACAGGAAATTATACTACCACGTATTTTCGAAATATTGCAAAGGTAGGCTATCCATGCATTTTTATTTTTTTTTTGGGAATTTATGTATGACCTATTTACATTGGAAATAAGAGGCTTTATAGAAAAAGAATTGTTTTGTTAACTCAAAGATTGACCCTCTCACAACAAGTGAGTATCCTTTCTGGTGGGCCCCGCCTTCTGTAAAAGGCTGGGGCCCTAACCTTCTTGGGCCAAATATGAGAAAAAGATTTTAAAAAAAATTACATGTTATACCACACATCTAAAAGTTGTATTTTTTTATATTATATTTAAAAAAATTTATGATACACTATCATTTATATTACATTTTAAGTTATGCTACAAATAAACAATGTACGAACTTTATAAAAAATAAATCATAAAAATGGCTTTTATGAAAATTGTCCAAGATTTTAACGTTGGACTGCTTGTGAATTAATCACAACATGCAGGGTGAAGCAGTTGTTACCATTGGTTCTGACACGTCCAAGATTTATATTACATTTTAAGTTATGCTACAACGTCCAAGATTTATATTACATTTTAAGTTATGCTACAAATAAGCAATGTACGAACTTTATAAAAAATAAATCATAAAAATGGCTTTTATGAAAATTGTCCAAGATTTTAACGTTGGACTGCTTGTGAATTAATCACAACATGCAGGGTGAAGCAGTTGTTACCATTGGTTCTGACACGTGCGATAGGGATGCATCCACACCTATGGAGCCAACAATAGTACCTTGTGTATCATAGGATAGAGATTGTTTTGTTCCTGATTTCTTAAACTTTAAGGATTAAATTTGTCAAGTAATGATATATTCTTTTGAAAATAACGACTCAATTTTTATTCATAAAAAACAGCATTATTCACAACTTGAAAATCTAAACCTAGTGACGAAGCTAAATTAGTCACCGAGAAAGAAAGAAGCAGCGAAATGCGGAAATTGTAGTAAATTGTATTTTTTTTTTTTTTCATATATCTCAAGCAAGTAAATAAAAGTAAATAGGTCAATGCGTGATCCCATTGCTTAACGATCATTAATCAAAATGCCTTCTTTGTTTTGAAAAATCGTGCTTTTACGTACGTGCCAGTCAGCCTTGTGTCACTCAGATTTAAGTGATGCAGGCTGCAATTTGAAAACGGCTTGCCGTTCCAATATATCTCTTTAAATATTCTGTCGTTTATTTCCTTACTGTTTTCTCTTTGTGTCGTTTTCATGTGATAAATGCAAGAGTTGGGATTTTTTTTAGACCACCTAAAGAAGAATACTCATAAAATACTGGTATTGATATTTTCCCAGCCCTTAAAAATTCCAGTTAAGGCAGTAAATGTACACAAAACCAAAGTCAAAAAATACATTTATATTCTTTTTTTTTTCAATAAAAAGAAACTAATCATCCATACTCACTGAAAGCTATTGGAATTATTCAAGTTTAAATGTAAAGTGTTGTGACAACTCATAGTAGAAAACTTAAGAAAGCTTTCAAGACTTTATAAGACTCTACTTTTTTAAAAAGTTTTATGACTTGTAGACCTAAGTTTCACTTAAAGCTCACACATGCACGTGGCATGAATGGGTGGCACCTGCAAAAAAAAAAAATAGTAATATATACTAGCTCTTCCAAGTAGACAAAGGTCAATATCCATCGTCAAAATTTTCTATTAAGTAATAAAATGTCGGTTGAATATCCGATAAGAAACTTTGTTATTAGTTAAAAAAAATCCTTCAAAAACGCATGCATGCAAATTACTTTTACGAGTATTTTTTTTAAAAGCAACTTTGAAGAATTTTGCTGAACATACAAATAGATGGTAACAATTTAAGTGGAAATATTAATGGGGTGATGACACTCTCATGTATGCTCATAATCCTAGCCCTGGATATATATGGGGCCCAGCCAAATCCTCCTTCATATCCCTCTCCATCTCTAGCTCCTAATATACTGTTTATTCCTTCCTCCAATGTTGATAACTGTTGAATCAATACCCATATGCTGTCGAGTTTTTAGATCAAAGTTCATTGGCTGGTCTTTTAGTCTTTTTTCAGTGAAGAAATATTGAAGTTTAAGCGGTGGCGTTTTACTACGGCCAAAGACTTATTGGATTGCTGATGTGGACTTCACCAACAAAAAAAAGGAAGCTGATTGGCTATTGTTTGTTTACTGGTTGTTAGACTTATATATATTATAATCAGTTTGTAGTCCGAGAGAGTCGTCTGCGTCTTGGTTGGTGAGAGAAAATCTGAGAAGTTAATCTTGTAACAGAAAAGCCTAGAGAGAGAAAGAGTGATTCTTGAGTGAGAAAGGGTGAGAGAAAAGGCATATTTTCTCTGGGGAATTTTTCTTACTGGTTCTTTCGGGTGTGAGAGGCAGCTGTTTCTGTAGATTGGCTTCTGTAAAGCTTTCTTTGTAGAACTTTGATCTATTCATTTTGAGTGGAGATCGAATTTCCTCTTAGGAGTTCCAATTGTTTGGCCGAACCTCAAAAACAAATCGTATTGTGCTCTTGATTTCTGTTTTTCATTTCTTGTCTGAGAATTGGTGTTGGATCAGTTTCCAACAATAACAATTATGAAAATATCCCAAAAGAGATAGTCACAGAATGCCGTGAGAAGGCCAAAAGTGCTTGCGAAAGACATATGAAAAATAAGTTATTGTACTTGCAATGCTTTAGTACGTACACAGTATAGACTATGCACAGAAGAACACATGCATGACTAATATGAGCATTATAATAGATCAACATATATATACATAAAGTAGGTGTTTAGAAGGGCGGTGGGAATCACTTTTATCGTAGCATGTGAGAGTTTTACACTGTAACAATTTTTTTTATTGTTACTGTAGCATATGAGAGTTTTTTACTGGTTATAACTGAGTTTATGATCAGAACTAAGTGGTAGAAATCATTGCCAAACACCCAAAAAAGGTACAGTGTATGTTCCCTCCTCTATTCTCTTCACTATATTGATTACTGATCTAGTTAGGTATCCATAGCACTGCTATATATATATATATATATATACGTGTATTTGCCACTGCTCTTTTAAATAAATCTCAAATGAATTAATATTATGTCTGTTTCTTGTTATCATCATATGTAGACATTGATTTGGTCATGTATTTCATTCTGTCCACGACTCATTTTAAGCTTTTAACAACTAATTTTTGAAAGGATAACAGACTAAATTCTATTATGAAACTAATTACTTTACCTTTTAAACTCCCTAACGTTTTCTTTGTTTTTCAGACTTTACAAAGATGTTTGGAGACTATTTATTAACTAGAAGCTACAACAATAACATATTTACCATGAAAAGAAGCAATATCTATAAATTGCTTTTCTCAAACTTTCATATGACAAATGAGTTTGGTTGTTTGGTGGAAAATGAGCACGGTAATTGTGCATGTATAATACAAGCTATATATGAATGAGATATAAAAATCAGACCTCCCAAGAATTTGGGAACCTATAGAGTATTATGACCCAATATATGTATAAATTTATAATGATTTTTGTGTACGGATGATGGATGGTGTGAGACTCATATTTATCTTTATTCTTTACACATGCCCATGTTTGGTTGGTGCTTGCGTGAAGAGAGGGAGAGATAAAAGCCCCATTTGGAAACACAATATAATCCCTCCACCAAATAAAGCTTAAAAAAATATAAAAAGGCTTTAAAAAAAAAAAGAAAAAAAAAAAACCTATTTTAGCCTCCAAAAGAATTATAAACAAACGGCAAAAAGTGTAACAATAACATAGTAGTTAGACAAATAATTTTCGTCAATCCTTTGAGCTCCTCTTTTCTAATCTGTACTGACACAAATTAGGCCATAGATTTTTTAACAAAGGCAAGGTATTAAGAACTGCAATTTTCTGTACATATACTACTAAAGTTGGCAGTTTCCAAGCACCAAGATTTTTTAATACTCTGATGTGGTATATTTGTCTGTCTAAGAATCCCAACTACTAACATTCAAGTAAAAGATCTGGTTATAAGCTTACCATATTAATTGGTAAACAAAATTTAATAAACTTATAACGAAGTATCTGTATAGTAGTTTTACTCTTTCAAATATAGACAAAGGCTCAATCTCATCAATCTCATCAGTCTAGTGTTGATCTTTCAAGACTTTAAGTGGGATAAATACTGAAAAATCCTACTTCACAAGTGCTACTGGACTTTTGTTCCAACTCAGGTAGGATGGATCTCCAAGAGGCCTGCATAATAAAAGGCAAACGAATTCTTAGATTGTACATTTCAGAATTTCAAGGAACACCGATGGCGTCTTTACATTATTCTTAAACAACCGGATAACATCGGGCCACTATCAATGAAAAATCTTTGCTAGTGGTGAAATAAAATTTCTTATTAGCATAAAAGTTTTATGTGGTGCTCACCTCGGCTTGATGACGTACAAGAGTATGAATAGTATAGCCAAGAACAAGCAAACTCCACCAACAGCAATGTATGCTATGCCTAGAAAATCATTCTTTCCACCAATCCAACTAGTGGTTGAAAGTACCATCCTTTTTCTTCCACCAAAACTGTATGTGTTATAGTTGTTCTCGATTACTACAGTTACTTCATCATCAGCTTCAAGGTCGACTTCTATCTTCCCATATAGCTTCCTGAAAGTTGGCAGTGCTGCAGTTCTCATCCACACAATAAGATCCTCTTGCTGACTCAACTGTTAGCACGAAGAACCGGTAATTATTTATTAAAAAATTCAGATCAGGAGACTTTTGTGGAAGCATATAAAACATATCCTAATGGCACAAACGGTTCTGAACCGTTAGATCCTCATGAAGTTTTGTCACATTTACATTTCTTTTCTTTTGATAGACTCTTAATGTGAACTGAGCACATTAAGAGTAATTTTCAGACCTAACAAAGGCTTGTTCTTTAGGTAAAAGTGACATATAGCACAAGAAGATGGAAAGTAGCCAAAGATTTAGTTTTTATATACCGGTATGCTTGTGTCGAGCTTTGCACCCCCAATTAGCCCACTACTCTGAAAGTTTTTGGGGTAGACATCAGAGCCGAACTTGTATTGTTGGTCACTCTTCCATGCGATGTCCTTTTTGCTGACATTTAGTACCGTGTTTTTCACTGAAAACCTGTACGTGTCATTAAACAAACTCCAGGCAATGAGGCCACATGGAACAATGGGACCTTTGTTACCACCATCTTCAGGTTTACATGAATCTGTTTCGTATTCGTATGCTTTGCTCCGTAGTTGTTTGTCACTTCGACTTTTAACATATCTAGAAGAAAATACCACATTCCGGTTGGGGAAAAGTGTCACTATGTTTCAGAAGGTTTCAACAATAAGGCAGACAAAGATGACTTGACTCACTGTGTAAAACATGAAAGTTTGAGATCCTGCTGTATGATCCGACTTCAAACAGACAAGCATTCATAGACGATAATCTTGACAGATCAAGTTTTTACTCAAGATTAGAAGACTATAATCTTGACTCAAATAGTAAATGAAGAAAAATTATGTAAAAAGAATTCAGGATAATGTCTTGTCACATATAAGTCAATTTAAATTTCTGATTTTTAGTTCTCTTCTGCTTTTTATGCAAGACAACAGCAGCGTCAAAATTCGCATGATTCCTCGTAATCCAGAGTATTGCCAAAAACACCCTAAAAAAAATATTGCTAAAAAAGATGGTAAGCGCTTGAACTTATCTCTTACAAACCTACCAAAGCTTGCACTTTTTTGATAGTTTCATCAAGGTCTTTTGTTAGATAAAGGTATTTCATCAGTCTAAAAACCAATCCTGACACAAAAGTGATATTAATTTTCATCTTAGAGAAAAAAAAAATTCTTATTTCTGTATGCGTCCTATCTTCAGGGCCAGCATTGTTTGATTTTAGTTCACATGACCGATGTCGCAAAATGAAGTACTTACATGAATGAAACCATATCAATGTCAACCAAGTCATATTTACAAAAAAATATTTAGCCATAGAAAAAAGAGTAAAGTCACGGATGGGTAGAAAATTACAAGAAAAATAAACTACAAATGCAGAGAGAAACAATGATGAAAAATCAGAACAAAACACAAAGATGAACAACAAATCGTCACCTACACATAACAGTATTCTCAGAAATGACACCACAATAAGAGTTCGCTATCCCTCTCAAAAGTCCAAACATATTTTTCCACTCAGACACTCCAAATTAGCCAAGAAGGAGTGGAGGCTCTATAAACACATCTATAGATTTTTTGCACAAACTTTTTGGTGTTTAGCAAACTCAATTCTAACTTTTCAGTTGCAACTCAAATGGTGTAAAACCTTCGTATACTATAGGGTAAAGCAAAAGCATGCTATAGTGTAAAGCTCTCATATGCTACGATACTTTCAGTTCTAACTCTTAGTTCCAACTCTTAGTTCCAACTCACTTCTCAACTTCCCAACGCCATTCTCAAAGGCTATATAAATTCTCTAAAATATGGAAACGAAGTCAAGTGTACCAAATTCCAAGGTTTGTGAGAGGAATGCGTCCTTACATTGTAGAACATGAATCTAAACAAAATGAAACACAACTTGTACCTATAAATCATAAAGAAGTGAAAAAAGATCACTCGGAAACTCTTCTAAGCTGTTCAAAGTTTCTATGCCAATCATTCTCCCAAGTCCTCATCAATCAACACCACAAGAAGCCCTTAAGCCATGTCGTGGCCTTTTCTTAGACAAAACCCAACATAATTTCATTTAAAATATCAACTGCCAGAGAATATCTACAAGCCTTCTGATGCATAAACGTTGTGATCTAAACTATCGGCCACTATTTAAAAAATGTGCGTGGCATAGAACATGACCTAACATCAGATTATCCCACGTGAGGGATTTTAAGTTCAACTAACAAGTGATCAATTAACCAACTAGCTAAGATAACATGGAAAACGAGAATTTTTCAACTACTACAAGAATTTATCAGTATATAAAATGAAAGGATAGTATAAATTTGTCATAAACTTTCTTTCTAACGTGGAAACAAAGAAGAAACAGAAATCAAGCCTCATTGATAGTTAAAAGAAAAGAAAAGCAAAATGTACAAAAAAAGAAAAATCACCAATACCGTCGATGATTCTGATAGAAGTTATCAAGTTGGTAATAGATAAAAACAGGACTCTTCATTTGCTTTTGGACCTGAAACAATATCACTCATGTTCAATTAGAAACACATGTTTTATGAAGAAATTAAATATCTGGCTTAAACTCTCTTGTACTTACGGTAAATTTCTTAACACAAGTCTTGTTGGTTTCAGTGCTTTGGATATAGCCAACCATGTTTTTGGTATAATTAGAAGGAACGCAATCTTCATCATAGCGCTCCATTATCTCCACAACCTTCAGGTCCAAGAAATTAGAGGAAAGGGTTTTTAACAAAATATTGAACAAATAAATAAAAAAATATGAGCAATGTATACATACACGTTCAGAAGCAAACAGGGAAGCAAGGCCAATGGGGATGAAGAGAATGCCAACGGCTATGAATGTTGAAATTACCTAATAAAATAAAATAAAATAAACCCCAAAAAACAAAATTATGACACAGGCAAAAACAAGGTACAATAAAAAGAATCTGAATTACAAAAAAAAAATACCCATCCAGGAGTTAGAACTGGTTTGCAGGCAGGAAGCTCTTGCTGTGAGAACCTAGAATCTGCATTAAATAAACAAATAAATAAAAACATGAAATAATACCCAAATGCAATAACTGTTTAGATTAATGGCTGTAACTGACAATGCAAAAATAATAATAATTGCAAGAAAAAGAATATTGGGTACATTTGGGTTTCCTGGAATTCTTTCTGGGATTGGAAGAAGAAGAAGAAGAAGCTCCATCTTGGGCGCCATTAGCGCCAGAGCTCGAAGCGCCATTAAGGTTCATCATCATCCTCTTCATCTAATTCTTTGGCTTTTTTTTTTTTCCTTTTATATCTGATTATACTTGCTCAAAATATTATATATATATATATATATATATATATATGAGGGTAAGGAAAAAGAAAAAGCGTGTGAATATTATTGATTTTCTTCCTTTTTCTTTTTGTCCTGATTGGGTTGTAAATTGTAATAATATGGAATACATATTGGCGTCGTCACATCATATGATGATAATGGGTGGTTGTGGAAAGTAGTTTTGCAGGAGCGCAACAACCGGTCTCATCCCTTCTTTTTTGCCATGCTAGTGTTGGCGCGCGCAGAGTTTAGTTTAGTGAAAAAAAGGTTTAGTAGAATTTATAAGGTAAATTTATTTTTAAGTAGGAAAATTAGATAGCAATTTATTTATGGGGTATTTATTAAAGAGGTGTATTAAAGGGGGCTGCATGATAAAAATATTTAAGCAAGAGCATTTCTTATTAACATTTAAAAAAATATTTATGAGGGTTATAGTTAGGAAAAAATTTACTGCAAAAACATAATTTAGGTAATCACACATGTGGGAAATTTATTTTAATAAAAGTAGGTTAAGATAAATAAGTTACATAAATAAAAGGAAAAAGAATAAGACTTAGAAGTCACAAACGATAAAATAACATTTTAAAAGGTACAAAAGAATATGTAAGTTTAATTAAGTGGATGCAAAAATATATAAGATATTAGAAGCAAAGAAAAAGGAAAAGCAAAAAGACAGGTAGGATGCTTCAAAAAAAAAAGATGGGTGAGGAAAAATGATGTACTGACATACAAATGAAAAAGCAGGAAGGATGAAAAAAACAAAGGGAACAAAAGCAAAAACAAAGGTGAAAAAAAAGGGGGGAAAAGGTGAGGGAATCCAAAATGGGGGATAAAAAAGAAAAAAGAAAAAAGAAAAGAAAAGGAAAAAAATAGAAAAAAAACAATAAAAAAACTGTGCCATGTGTCAATGAAAGGGTGATTTGCCCATTCATTCTTTTATTAAAAGAGTGTTTGAAATAATGGTGGGAACCATAGCTTAGAACTATTTTTGATGTAATATGTGAAAGCTTTACATTGTAGTAATATTTTTTATTGTAATTGTAACATATGAGAGCTTTACACTGTTTATAATTAAAAAAAATATATAGACGATAAGAGTATAGATATGGATGAGCAAAAAAGAAAAGAAAAAATTCTTTTCTTTTTTACCAAAACGCCAGAATAAAAAGAAAAACATCTTTTCTTTTCTTTTCTTTTTTTCAATCAAAAGTTCAGGGTCAAGAAACCATTTCATACGTGGCAGTTAATTTGATGTTTTCAAATTTTATTCCGGCTATAGAGGGTAGAGGAGGCCTCAAGGGTATTGAAATGGTTATTTACCTTTTAATGCCTTATAATTTAGTTTGAAAAAGTACTTTTCATCTCGTAGGATTGTAACCTTGTTATTTATAAAATTATAAGTTTCAATCTAATATATAGTGTACTTTTTAGACTCAGTCATACTATTTTATTAGTATTAGGATTATAACCTTATGGGTTAAACATGATTGCATTTTTAGGTTTATTTAAACATTATGCATTTAGTCTTTATCTCATCAAATATATATCTTCGTATTATAATTAATATACAAATTTATATATTTTCCCAATCAATATTCAGTTTTGACTTTATAATTTTTCAAAGTACCATTAAATTGAAAAATAAAAAAAATCTAATAACTTAAAAAACTTTGTATTAAGATTTTGACTTCAAAAACGTATAGAATACCTTTAAAATGATTGTCTTGTGTGTTTTTGTTTTCTTTTAAATTTTTAAAAGATTTAATAATTTCTCTCTTTTACTTAAGCATAACTTGGTCATTTCAAAGGTAAAAATCAATTGTTGAGTGAGGCAAGGTATACATTTATGTATTAAATTTATAGGATGTTTGGAAGGTGGTGGGAATCAGTGGTGAGAACTACTTTTACTGTAGCATATGAGAACTTTACACTGTAGCAATTTTTTTTATTGTTACTGTAGTATGTGAGAGCTTTTTACTATTCATAACTGATTTTGTGGTGGG